>ASPP01000910.1:0-12087 GCA_000512085.1 Reticulomyxa filosa
TTGCGAGATACTTGAAGTTTCAGTTGTATTATCGCGATGATCAATATGATTACGATATAAAAATTTTTTTTTTTTTTTTTTTTTTTTTTGGATCAACCTGATCTCTATCCAAGACCAGATAAGGGTGCTGTATTCTTGAATGCCAATGGACTGAACACATTCTTTATGGAAGAATGGAACAGACATTGGACGAATGAAGGAACTGAAATGAATCCAGGTAATTGAACTTGCTTTTGTTTGCACTTTTATGGCAAGGGCCAAAATCAGTGATGAGTGAAAGATGAAGCAAGGAGTAGTCTGACACCTTCACACCCTCCCTGTGCAAAAACCTTAAAAAAAAAAAAAAAAATCTCATCCGATGATAATGTGTTCAGTTATTTGCTCGAATGCTTGGATGTTAAATTGCTTACACTGCATACTTCAATAGAAACTGCAGAACAATAACGATTTCTTTTGATCAAGGCAAGAGATTTCCACCCAAATACATTAAATACTCCAGATCTCACTCCAGTTATGAACATAAAGATACTGTAAATTATAATCGATATCCTTCTTCTTTGATATAATGTAAGTTTTGCTCTAATATTTGGGATTTGGAATAGAATTCGTTGATATTATTCTGAAATATCAATAGACTACTGATCGTTGGTTTCCTGGCCTTTGTGGGCCTTTTCGTTGATTTCCGGACCTTTGTGGGCCTTTTCGTTAGTTTTCGGACCTCCGTAGGCTTCTTGCGTGTTTTTAGCACTAGTCCGAAAACATTTATTAATGAGATGCCGACCCGCGATTGAGGATGTATTTTGGCATTTTTGCTAATCCCTTTCGCTTCGGCATTTGCCAATGATGGAAAAAAAAATATCAAGCCCCCTCATAATCATTGGCAGTCAATAGCCAAAAACAGGGGTAAAAAGCCAGCGCTCTAGGGAATGGGCACAATGTCCAAAATACATCTCCCATGGCGGCATGGCGACCATTTTCAAAATCATTTCAAAAAAAAAACAAATTTTCTCGCGTATGGCAAATGCGTTTTATCGTGTCCGAGGTCCCTCAAACACCAAAGAAGCACACAAATGTTGTTTTGTGTTGTCCAATCCCTCGAATGCGACTTACAGATGCAAAGTTGGCACTGAAAGCATGCAATAAATTTTGCGTAAGGAAAAATTTTTTTTTTCAGATTTCAAATTTATTTTGGTTTGTTTTAGTTAATTTGTGGGTTGTTTTTGTTAGAAATTTTTTATATTGTCCTTTCTTAGTCCATCTCTAAACACTATCATATGCTGAAGATATGTCCAACAATACAGCGTATGACACTCAATTGTTATCGAAAGATGAATAAATTGATTCAGTCATTCGCAATAACAATTCTGATTTGTTGTGCCAATATTGGAATCCTGCTTGACACTGTTAATAGTTTGTTCTCATTTACATACCACATTAATCTCGTTGTAATGATCATTTCCAATAATTTCCCAACTTCAGATAATAATGAGATTTGTCTGTAATTCTTGCAAATACTGTAATCTCAGTCTGGTTTTGTGATCTTTACAATGTTTGCTATCTTCCATTGTATATACACTCCTTAATAATATGCTTCGATTTGTTTGAGAATTTGCAATTTCTCGCTTTCTCATTGCTATTTTCTCTTCGACATAATCTTGTCTAAAGATAGGACATACTGTAATATTATCTTTGTGATCTTGTTTTCATCATTGCAATTCTCTTTTTGCGCTTTTGTCGTGAATTAAATTGACCTGCAATTAGTTTCAATTATCCATTTTCACTTGATTGCTGAAATGCACAAATCGCGTTTTCCATGACTGATAGAACTTGTTTGTTTTCGATTTCTTTACAAATCCTTGTTCATTAATTCCAATGAATTTCAAGATTGATTTTTGTGATATCAATTCTCTTCCATTTACTAGTGTGAAAACTAAAGAATGTCTTGTTTTACAAAAATAATTTTTGAGCACCTTTTTGTTTTCTTTCTAAATTTTTTCATAATTTAATTCTTTTTCTTTAATTTCTGCTATTTTCAATTCTTGATTTATTTCTTTTTGCAATATTTGAATTCTTGGTTTTTATTTAGTTTTTCAAGTTCATTTTCATCATTTGTGGTCTTGCGCTCTTGAGATTGTCACGTCTTGCAGTTTGATTTCCACTTATTGCCTTCTACAAAAAATTTTTAATACCACAATAAAAAACCTATTATTGCTCTTGATGAAAAAAAATCAAATAAATTTTTCTTAATATCTTATGTACTGATATCCCAAAATAAACTTCAAATCTTGAAAGATGCCGAAATATCTTGACCCGACCATCTCCCAATCTCATTCTATATTATAGCAGACTGTTCGTTATCCAAGATCGAGAAACATAGAATTGAAACTTGGAATCTGATTATTGAAAAATGGGAAGTATTTCTCCATGCATTGGCAGACATACTGCAAGAATGGTGACAATCACTGCCACAATATCTTTTCAATTACCCACACATGTTGGATATAGCAGTCGGACAATGGACAGAATGCGTTGTAGATGTTGGAAAAGCCACGATCGGAACAAATGATTTACAAAAGAAACAAACCTTGGTAGAGTGACTTACTGCATAGGAAACGCAAGAAAGTCCATTGAAGAGGACATTTCGAAGGAGTCACACTCAAGATAACTACGAAAGATACAAGCAAGAAGCATATGCCTTGAGAAGGAAATTGAGACTAGAAAAGCAGGAGTACATGATTAAGAATATAGAGTCGATGAAAGAATGGAATTCGAACCACCTCTTTTCCCAATTCAGATGGATGATCACGAACAAAATATCCATCATCCAGCCCTGATCTATCCTAATAACAATGAAATAGCTAAACAGATTCGGATAAGTCATAGTGATTTGTTGTTCGCACAACCTCCACATCACACCGAAGAAACGAATGAATTTTATCAGCTCGTTGAAGGTGACATTTCATCTATTGTGGGAATATCAAGAAAATATGAAGTCAATACTCATTCTCCTTGTCTATTCGATCTGCACCAAGGACCAATTACGGAATAATATATTATTGAAGCACTGACTCACATCTCATTGAATAAAGCGCAAGGAAGATGCTGAATAATGGAGGACATTGTATCATTGATTTTCTCGTGCTATTATTCAATTGGAGTTTCAAGATTAATTTTTTTCCTAAAAAGTGAAATATAGCTAATTTTGACCAATCCCAAAGTTGGATCTTAATCACAGTATATGCAAAAACTTTAGACCCATTGCACTTCTTTCTGGAGTTAGAAAGCTGTTATAAAGTATTATTGCAATTATATTAATATAGTTTTTGAATGAATATCATTTTTTGAACCAGTGTCAAGCGTAATTTCAATCGTGACATAACACATCCGAATTCTCTTGCAATTAACGTAATCAATTTATGCTTCATTTGACAAGAACTCAGTCACCACTCAATGTTGCTGGATATTTCTTCGACAAGATACAAGATGAGACTAGAATTCAATATCAATGGAAAGCTATATTGATTGCTCGATAATTCCCTGAAAGAAAGAGTATGTCAATTAGTCTTGAATTGAATCAGCTTAGCTCAGATGTTATTCGAGACTGGAGTCCAACATGTATCACCACTATCACTTCTTTTATTCTTGATATCATCAACGATATAATCCAAGTATTCAAAGTCCGATATAATATGAGATGTTCGCTGATGATGTCGCATTGTTGACTTCTATTTTCACAAACGATTATAATAAAATGTAGTGACATTTGGAGTCATTACAGACAAACTTGGACGAATTGTTCTGTTGGCATCGAAATAGAAACTCCTCTTAGCTGCAGATAAGACACAATGTATTACATTCAGGAAAAAGAACAAAGTCAAGTATCCGAAGATGTAACTATATCTCAATCACTATAAAGTAAAAGAGGATGACCATGTCAAATACTTAGTACTCATCATCGACTACAAACTTACGTATCGACAACAAACATATCAACTACGTATACTGATTATGCCGCATCAATATCCAAAGATATTCTTACATGACTTAATCAATGCACAGTCATTTGAAAAGATTGTTTTGCACATACTAGAATTGCGTAAAATGAAAATCTTGTCTCGAATTATCACATGCAAAGTGTGATTAAATGGATACCTGTTTAAGATTAAAGACCACACACTCCATACTGCATGTAGTTTAAAGAAGAAACAGTTTATCACATCAATTAAAGTATTGCTACCTGTCTAATTATCTTGCAACTTCACAAGTCTTTATCTTCAAAATACAACTTTTTTGGCAAAATTTAATATCAATTATTAATTTATTGAAATAAATTTTTTTCTTTGACCTTTTCCTAGCTCTTCTGACATCATTGCTCTTTTTCTTATTTTTCAGTCGTTACCCTTTTATTGATTTTCTGTCCTTAAATGCACGTGTGACTTCGTTAATTTATATCAATCCTTAGTTTTAAAATTGATTTTCTTCATATTATTGCCAAATTCTTTTATGTGTATCCAATATATATCTTCAAAACAAGTAAATAATAAAATAATTCACTAAATACAGTAGTAGAAACAATGAAAGCAATTGAACAAAATTTTCAAGTATCTTCTCACTTTGGTAATATTTGATGTAGTGATGCCCTACATTGGAGTGCAATGCGTTAAATTATTGAACTACTGATCATAGTTCTAATCTGTTTCCCGACTACACTGAGTATGTAAATCGAAAAATAGTTTATACAGCTATTTAGATAATCTAGTTGTCCAAATGTTCTCTGTTAAACTTTCCATTCATGCAAAGGTCTTCAAAATCTTAAATTTGTGTGTATTTAATTTGTGGCAAAGTCAAGTAGAAGTCCTTTAAGGAACGAAAGTCTTTGTTGGGCCTGAGAATTTGTTGTAATTTGCGATGACATCAAAAAAAGAGATCATTTCTTTAGACGGCAATTCCTTAACGCCTGAACTGTTATGTCGTGTTGGATATGACTCAACAGTAAGAAGTAATTTGTTTGTGTTGCCCTACCTGCTGCGAACAACAAATAAAACACTAGGTAAAAGTAGAATTAACAAAATCGTCCTGGGAACGTGTAAAAGCAGGAAGAAAAGTGGTGGACGACAAAGTGGACAAAAAAGAAGTAACGTATGGAATAAACACAGGTTTTGGTTTATTCAGTAATATAAGCATCCCGGAACATGACTTAAAACAACTGCAATTAAATTTAATTCGCAGCCATGCATGCGGTCAAGGAGCGTATCTGACAGTACCACTGACCAGAATGCTGCTAGCATTACGAATCAATACTCTAGCCAAGGGACATAGTGGTGTTTCGTGTGAAACGTTACAACAATTAGTAGATGCTTTAAATCTTAATTGCATCTCTTGTGTGCCAACCCAAGTAGGTTCTGTTCATAATTTACGTGTAGAAGCCTTTTGGTCTCATCTCCTGCATTTATTTATTTTGTTTTTGATTAGGGAACTGTTGGAGCAAGTGGTGATTTGGCACCTTTAGCCCATTTGGTTTTGGGATTGCTAGGCGAAGGAGAAATGTGGGATACTGAGAAGACTTTTCCGACACCGGCACAAGCATCAGTTGTTCTAAAAAAACATAACCTAAAAATATTGGATTTGAAAGCAAAAGAAGGATTGGCATTAATCAATGGGACCCAATTTATCACTGGACTTGGCTGTGTATGAGCATTATTTGTATTTTTATCTGAAATATTGTACATACTAATGATACGTATATGTCATTTAAGAATAACACACGCTGTTATCAAATAAATAAAGGAAGCACTAGTCCGTGCTGAGAAATTGGCTCGACAAGCTGACGTCATTGCTGCCATGTTAACAAATACAAACTACTTCTATTTCAATATCTTTTATTGCTATTGTGTGATCCACGTTCTTAAAAAAAAGGTCTTTGGAAGCTTTGCGAGGAACAGTTCGTGCGTTTGATGACAAAATTCATTTGACAAGAGTTTTGTGCAAGTATTAATCAATCATTTTTTTATATATTTGTTTGCGATTGTGCATTTTGTGACGCAATAGCCTCACAATGGACAAATTTTGTCTGCAACGAGAATTCGACATCTACTTCACACAAAAGCAAATCCAAGTGAAATATCACTCTCCCACGCTAATTGTGGGTCTGTTCAAGATGCATACACATTACGATGTGTTCCTCAAGTCCATGGCATAGTCCTCGATACATTAGCCTTTGTTCGCAAAATACTTACCACTGAAATTAACAGTGCAACTGATAATCCCATGATTTTTTGCAAATCATGGTATGAACAATTGGAAAAAGATGACATAATCAGTGGTGGAAATTTCCATGGCGAATATCCTGCCAAAGTGTTGGATTTTTTAGCTATTGCAGTACACGAATTAGGGAACATAAGTGAGAGACGAATTGAACGATTAAATAACCCTGATTTGTCACATTTACCTGCATTTTTAGTCAAAAATGGGGGCCTGAACTCAGGTATTGTTTTCTTTCCTTTCCCTCTTCTTAGATACGTTTTTTTGTTACAATATTTTTGGAAAAGGTTTCATGTTGGCACATTGCACGGCGGCATCTTTGGTGAGCGAAAACAAAGTATTGTGTCATCCTTCTTCTATTGATTCCTTGTCAACCAGCGGAGCAAAAGAAGATCATGTGTCCATGGGAGGATTTGCTGCAAGAAAAGCTTTGGAAGTGGTTGGAAATGTCGAGAAAATATTGGGCATCGAATTGTTATGTGCTTGCCAAGGAATTGATTTGCTTAGTCCGTTGAAATCAACCCGGTCATTGCAACAAGTTCATGAGATTGTGCGAAAAGTTTAGTTGTTTATGTGTATCGATGTCTTTTTTTGAAAATAGTAAATAAAAATTGAACTTACAGAAAATTCCGACATTAGAAAAAGACCGATATATGAAACCAGATATAGACATAGTAGTAGAAATGATAAGGTATCAAGAAATATGGAATGCTGTAAAGGAACATTTACCCCAAGAAGTTTCCAGAGCATCCAAATTGTAAACAATATCTCCTGATTTACTCTCAATTTCCTTTTTGGTCGGAAAAACCCTTCTTCCAAAAAATATAAATTTTGACTGCATTTTTATGGATTTTTTGGTTGTATGAAAAAGTGGCAATTGAGCATACAAAAAATGCGAACAAAATTAAATCCATAACGTGAGTATCTTACATGTTTATCTTAACAACCGTTACTCCCAAAAAACTCTCGACGGGATGCAAGCAATAAATACAACTTACAACCAATACATTTAACATTTATAATTTTTTTTTTTTTTGCATATGTCCAGATTTCCTCTTATTCAACCAAGATAACATCTTCATCGATAGTTGGTAAACTTGCAAGCATCTATTATTTAAAAAATCAAATTAACAACTTTCTTTCATTGCCTCGAAAGAATTATAATTTTGTGAATATAATAAACTGAAGAGATATCAATCTCTAGAAGGTCAGAAGTGCATTGCTCCATAATAGTTTGTGATGTCACTGAAGTATTACGTTTGTTCAAATCTTGGATACATCTAATAATTTTTTTTTTTAAATCGTAGCGATTTTGATAATACTCTTTGTCTCCTATGGCTTCTATCTGTTTTTGTAAAGTGTTGTTACCAGTAAATTTGTTGAAGCAATCAATACAAGAAATTGCAGATTAACTCTAAATTCGCGATAATAAAACTTGACCTTCAGAGGATTTCTGCAATTTTTTTTAGCTTTCTTGTAGAAAAAATCATGAATGTTTTGTGTATCGTTGCAATCATCATCTTTCAATTGATATATCAATGCAGAAAAATAATTGGTTAAAATACTGCCCGAGCCAAGGGAATTCAATAACTTCAGCATTTGGCTTGAAGAAACAGGCACAAATTTGGTTAAATTAGAGACAGATAAGGACACATTGCAGGTTAAAGATGAGAATAAGCTTTGCATTTCTCGCAAGATGTTGATCGAGTGTTTCGCGTTTTGACGGGAGATTTAAAACTGAATCTTCTGGTTTTAACTGAATCCGTCGCAAAAGTTTTACGGCTGTTTGAGTTGTGATCGAAGAAAAACAAAGTTTGATATCAATAGCTTTTAAAGTTTAATTAAGAATTAAAAACAAGTTGGTATTTTTCATTAAAAACGTTTAACATTTGCAGAAGCTAATGTGAAGCAAAAGCGCTGAAGATAATGCAAATATCAATTCACAAGTGTGAAATTTTGAACAAAAAAAGTTATGTATTTACTTATTGAGTTGAATTATATTATTTGCAGCAATAAAAAGAAATTATTATGTCTTTGGCGCATCAGACTGTTTTTCAAGTTTCAATTGTTTGGTAGCAGCGGCAGTTTTCAATTTGTTCAAACCAGCAATACGAGATACCTTGGTTAATTTGGCCAGCCTAGCAAACATTTTTAATTTGGCTACAGTTGATTCACTAACTTTGGTGTTGAATCTTTGATCTAGTACTTGCATTTCTCTCAAAGCTCGCGCTACATTAAACCGCAATTCATGAAATTTTTCAATAGCGCATTCCATGTGAATAATACGCCCATCAGACAACTCCCAGCTGTGCAGGTTTTAAGTTTTTTTGTTAAAATAAAAAAATAAAACAAAGGCTAAAACCTGAGTGATAGCTGCGGCTGCCAAACTTTTTTCAACTGCGAATTACTGATAACAATATCCAATCTCCATTTTAGATCGGTGTAATGAGGATAAGAGACAAAGCCAAAAGCAGCATTGTGTTGATACAGCTCTTGATTGATAAATGTGCGATGTTTTTTGATTACTTTTATTAACAATTGAATTTTTTCTGATTGAATTTCTGCACTCTCTAATTCTCGTATCATCGTTTCCTCTGTTTTGGTGTTACCATACACGCGATAACCCAGTCGAATTAAATCTGCCAATATCACGTTATTGCCTTGCTGGCACAATACTTCTATTTCGTTTTCTTTTCGGTCCTTTTTTGTTTGATCATTTATCATTTATTCGTTTATTCGCCATTTATTATTTGTTTTGACAAACAAATTACTAAACACGTTCATCGATGTTTGTTATGGTGTCTGAAATAAGTGAAAGAATTTCTTTGAACTGCTGTGGAGAAAGGTCCTTTTTAAACGTTATTTACACAAACAATCATTTCATTTAGTTTTTTCCCTTTATATTCTTTATTTTTTTGTTTACATTTAAATACTTCACAAACGACTGCAGTTTCTTGGGTTGGTTCCAAAATAACGGGACAAAAAACGCGTCAGAATTCAAAACATCCTTTTTCTCTGCCGCTTTTGGGACTCGTTTGCTCATTATCTTTGACAATTTTTAAACACTATTAGTTTACAAAATGTATCCTTTCCTTTCAAGAAAAAAACACTCAGTGAACTACTGCTGTGTCTGTTGTTGACAAGTAACTTGAAACAATCTTAAATGTTTAACGGAGGTTTGGCTAAGACAACAAGAGCTAACAAAAAATAGAGAGAAAAATGTCATAAATTAAGACACTGCTGGCTCCAAATTAAAGTAAGTTTTAATCCTCTTTCAAGAAGCAAATACTGATGTAACTCTAGAATGATAATATGATAAACTTTCATTGAGTCCTAATTTTCGAAGGGCAGTTCGCACAGGTTGTAATTTTTTAAAGTGAAGCAGACTCTGGGAAAATTTGTCTCAAACGTTTGTTTCGCGTTTTTGAAAAATCTTTTAACATACATGTTTAAACACTTACAGAATTAGAAAAGGATCAGAAAAACAAATAAGAATAACGAAAAAGAAAAACGAGCGACCCCATACAAAAGCTAAGAATTGGGACACTTGGCTTTTGTGATCCACTTTTCATTAGTGATTTTGACACAACTAGCCTTCAAAGTAAAAGCAAGCATGGACTTATCTTGCAAAGGTTCAGACATTTCCAAGGCTTTGAGTTTGTCGGAAAACATGGCCTCCTGAGTAGAGTTGAAATACAACTTTGTCAAAGTAACTTTTTTTTGGAGGATGTCAACATCAATCCGAATGCGATTGGTGTCATAGGATGTAATTGCGTCTGCAGCGTCGGTTATTACTATTGAGAGAGAACGAAGAACAATAACAAAGGAGAATTTGGAGTGACATTGTCACGTGTGGCAAACAAGACAAACGAACAGACAAACAAATAACATGGCAAATGCCATCGAAATAAAGTGTCGCGTTCGCGTTTGTGTGTAAAAGGATACAAATCGCCGTCGTCGTACGTAACCCAAGTACGTTTTCCATCGACGTCACTGCCACCCAAATTGGCAGTGTATTGAAAAGACGAATAGTCGTAAGGTATAAATGCAATGCCTACATGAGATCCTTGAGTGTCTAAGCTGTACATATTCACGATACAAGAAAATTTTAGTTCTTCGTAGTCGTTATGATTGGATACAACATTGTTATTATTATTATTATTATTGATGTTGTCATTGCCGTTATCCACACTTTTCCTTTCTTTTCCTTCCTCGTCTGTCTTGCCACTCTTTTGCGGATCCAAAAACTCCAAGTCAAAGGCTTTACCAAACGATATGGTCGCCCAATCCCCATTGAATATATACGCCGTTGTTCCATTGTCTGAAACTTCGATCGGCGAAGAGTTGGCATTGAATTTCCATTCTTATTTTTATTTGTTTGTTTCCTCATTTGCTCATATATCATATATGCTTGTACAGAGGAAAGACAAAGCAATGCCGCAAACCTGAAGAAGCACAATATTTTATAATGATTGGAAACAAATCGTCTGGAAATAATGGTATGTCATACATGTTTATCCAATAATTCAACAATTTGCTCAATCGAAGTCTCTCATACATTGGCATTTCATCATTTCCGCTTTTCATAATTATCGATCGCAATGCTTCCGTCATCACTTCTTTTTGTGTTATATTTTCTGTTAATGTCAATCTTGTCGATTTCGACAAAGACAAATTTTCATTTAATCCGTTCTCTCGTTCATCATTCTCGTTAAAAAATATTTCATTTACATCTTGAATCACGCTGTTTTTTGGCTTTGTGAAAGAAATGGTCTTTGTTACCGGGTTTTCCCAGTATGCCATGCCACTACAAATATCCACATGTTCTACCCACACTTGTTGAGCCATTCTTATATCTTGATGCTTCTGATTTTAATGTAGTCCTTGTCCTATATCATTTTAGACCCTTCAAAAAAAAGGGGCCACTTGCTAACAAAGCAAGAACCCAAAAAAAATGTTTCGTTTATCGATATTAATAAATGGGTTGGTGTGAAGCACAATTTCATGTTTATTCTTGACAGATTGAAATATCAAATTGCCGAAGTGCAGCAAAAATTTTTTTTTGATAAAAAATTGATAATGATAATTATCTTTACTATCCGGACAGTATCATATCAACTCTTTTTCACGAGATTCCAAATTGGTTTCTTGCTCAATGCTTTCTATCTAAAACCAGTTGTAATAATCAAGAAATTTGAATTATTTTAAACAGTCAATATTTTTTGCATAAAAATATAATACAAACGATCGATAGATTGCAGATTTTTGATAGTTAACTTGATGGTTTTGTAATTAAAAAAAACAACTTTGTTTTCAATTTTTTTGAAACAACAAATCAAAATAAAACAAATCCTTCAACGCTTGCATTCAATCAAATCAAACAAGTTTAATATCACTTTATTTTTCTTTAATCAAACTTTTCAAACAAAAAAAATACTTTTATTTCTTATTTCATAAAACATAAAATTATCCACAAATTAAATTTGACCTTTGCATGAACCATAACACAAATTCAAATTATATTCGATATTCTTTTTCTCCTTTTTCTTTTTCAATCTAATAAATTTAAGACCAAGTATTCCATCATATTCGTTATCATTTCCTTTAATTATATATAATTCATTCTTATTTGATCGAATATCCCAAAAACGAATTGTATTATCAAGTGATCCAGAACATACCACATTCGAATTAACAATATTATTCTTTATTATAAATGGTACATATTCAACAGACCATACATAATCTTCATGTCCATTGAACACTTGAATTTGTTTACCATATCGAATATCCTACAAACGAACACTTTTATCTTTTGATCCAGAT
>ASPP01000941.1:0-10249 GCA_000512085.1 Reticulomyxa filosa
TTTATTTATATATACTAGAGATCGTGGGGAATCCAAATCTGTAATCAGAATTCTTCTACGATGAATACAATTCAATATCAGCTCATTACAAGTTCATTACATGAAACTGGAGTTGGTTTGTTACTTAAGTTTCATATTGATATGCAAGGTACACTCAAATTCAAATGATTGTGATTATGTGCAAAGTCTTAATTGAAAATATTACTTTTTAAAAATAACATCGTGTGACGTCACAAATGGTACTACGCCATGTAACTTAACGATAATTTTTTACTTTATGTCAATGCTAATTTGTTAGTAATCACGTAACTACATTTTGTTGCAAATCATACATAACTGATATAATTGACAGCAATTCATTAAATCTTACTTTTATTAGTGTAATTGTTGGACTATATGACAGCAATTTTTATGCATTTATTTTTCTTTGTATGAAATAATAAGTTAGCATAATTATTAAATAAGCTCTGATTTGATATTTAGATATTGCACGAAATAAACGTAGGCTTATCTTTGTGTTGTATGATATATTTACATATATATTGCAGATATAACATGCTAACTTTGCTGTAATTGTAATTTTTATTGTTCTTTCATTAATTGAAAGTGTTTCTTTTAACTTCACAAAACATTAGTTCAACCAAATATACAAAAATTGACTCTGATCAACAGTTAAATCTGAACAAACAATATCGTCATCTTTTCGCACGTACAAAGTTGCATCACAATAGTCATGTATGCCGCTAACATAAAAACCAGACAAACGTTATTATGCGCATCAACCCACTTAATGTTTTGAAGTCATTACTATGCCAATCAACTTTCAATTGCAAACACTTGTCTATTGCTTTGCATACAGTTTCCAAAACTTCTACTTTCATCATATTTCGTAAATGTAAAATTACTTGCTGCAAGAGCTTCATATTATGTTGTATATTCATGTATCTTATAAATTTCAAAGTTCGTGTAATCATTTTATCATAAATAACAGTTACAAACAAAGATATATTACATAATTGATAACTTGATCGACGCAACATACTTGGCGAAGCAAATGCAAGCTTGTGTATTGTAAGTTTTCGTTTGAAACGACTTATATTACTTATTAATCAAGATGAATCGCAACAAATGTATGTGTTTGCATGCCTTTGCATTATATCGTGATATGGTATTAAAACAAACTGTAGACAACATCAAGATACGACACAATATTATATGTAATATTTACAATTATACAATGATTATTCTTGTCATAATTAAGTGCTTCAACGATTAATTGAAAATGATATCTCGTTCAAGTCACTGTTCGATCCTCCAACGATTGCGTATAAAACAACTTGTGTAAAACTAACATGTTATCACTATTGAATAAATAGTCAATTAATTATATTCAATATTCAAAGCGCTAATTATTCACTTGATATCTCCATTAGTAGTACAACTTGAACAAATCTGCATTCTTATAAGCAAAAAATCTGCAAATCCTTTAGTCAATTCAAGTTTATAGAACTTTGTGCAGAAAGTTGTGATATTCATTTACTGGAACTGTTTGAAGTAAATGTTCAAGCGTTCTTGTGCATTTCTACAATCACATCGAAAAAATATCTCGAAAAAAGCTGGCCAAGGCAACTTGACAAAAAACTAAAATTGCTATATGACAAAAATGTCAAAAAAAGAACTGATGAAATTTGAAGTTCAAGGTCACTCAGTCTGCATTTGTGTCTGTTCTGAAGATTAACAAAAAAAAACATAATTCAAATAATTGACCAATTGTTACTATTTTTTCCACACATTTTTTTTTCACAAAAAATCTCAATTGCACAATGTTTGAGAATGTCTTCATCATTGTACAATTGTTCTCATTTTAACTTTAGACACTATCTTGTTATTTGTTTTGTTTACACAGACGAAATACTTTTTTCTCTTAAAAAATCTTATGTGCATTTTTTTCTTCATATATTATCGAAAGATATGGCCAAAAAGCGCATGCACTCATACGAGCAATGCAAATTTCAAAAAGCAAGTAGCAGTGAATATGGATTATATGCAATGCACAAACGACAAAACTCTCTTGACGAAATTGTTTCATATATCGTGGTGTTTGATTTGTTTACTGTTGATTTATTCGAAAATTTTTGACAATTAAAAAAACATCAATTTGAAATATCAACACTCTGTACTCTACTTTTCATTGGAAGTTGCACATTTAGCAAAATACCAGTGATAGAAGCAAACCACATTGTGTGCTTTAATAAATTGGGAATTGCAAGAAAAGCCGAGCTTACAAAATTTAGAACATGAGCAGAAACGAGGACGGCTTGGCGTCTCCAAGTTCGCTTGACGACGAATTAAGACATAATTTTTCCATTTCAAATTCGCCGGTAATGTCGAATGGGTTTTCGACTGACCTAAAATCCAATGACACAAGAGCAGAGATGAAAACAAACGATAGCATGGCCAAACGAAGTACATTTCGCCGAACGTTTACACCAAGGTTGGACGTCATAGCAAAAAATTTAGAAAGTTTTTCCACTGAAAACGATGTTAGTTTGCAATATGCAATATTTATATATGTATCGAACGTAATATTGTAAATGAAGAAAAATGTAAAATAAAAAAAAGGAAACGAGTTTGAGTTCATTGATGGGTCAGGTGGATTTTCGTGATCTGTTGGAGCAATTAAATGTAGGAGTAGAAATGATGACGCATTTGAAAGAGGTTGTTCGAAAATTTGGTAAATACCAGGAACAAGGGTCTGCGAAACTGTTGTCAGTATTGGAAAAATACGCCCCGATTTTCGAGCACAAAAAAGTCGATGGGATCAAAGAGTTTGCACAATGTTGCGACTTGGCATATCAATTGGTGATGGAGACCGCACGTGCTCAATGTCGATTAGCTGAATTTCTCAGCACCAAAGTTGTTCCAACTATGAATGGATACATTGAAGTTTTTCATATTCCCTTTTTTTTTAAAAAAAAAAAAAAAGAAAGCCTAAACACTTGCATCAAAGATATAACGTATACGTATCTTCAAAATAAAAAAAAGATTTTTTCTCTCTCTCTCTTTCTACCGCCAAGTTATGCCGTGACATAGGACAAGCAACAAAAAGTTCAACAAATCAATCGGCAAAGCCAACAAGCACAAACTAAATTGGATGCCACAATCGCGACAATGGAAAAACAAAGTCTGTACAAAACCGCGCACAACATACACACAGCTCATGTCCAATAGATAGGAATTACGTGGAAATACACAAAAACAAATGAAAGAGGATATCGCCAAGAGTGCATCAGAAAAAGCGAAGCAAGTAGGTCCAGTGCAACGACTGAGTCGTCATAAAAGCGTGGAAGTGAGAGACTGGAATAAGCCGAGACGCAGTTGGATAAGCAAAGTGGGAAAAAAGCTGAGCAATTCGTCGGAAGAGGAGCAGCTGTACTTGAAAGCGCTTCAAGAAGACAAGGTCTATCAAGCCACGGTGATGACGGCCAATTATCAACAAGACATTTACAATCAAACAGAGGAAAAGTTCAAAAAGGAATGCCATCAAATGGAAGTCGATCGTATCACTTTTTGCGTCGAGCAACTCAAAACTTTTATCACTCAACACAGGCAAATGTTTCACAATGAAAAGATACTGGTTTGTTTGTTTTTTTACATGTGTACACTCGATTATCTGAGTTGGATGTATCATTTCTCTCACTCTAATGTGCTATTGCATAGACGCTGCAACAACAACTTGAAACTTCTTTGGACTCGCTAGATTCCAAAAAAGAATTTGCAAAATTCCTCAAATCCACGTTCTGTTTTGTTTTTTAGAAAAACAAAACAGAGTTGTGCTAATCCCTCTTTTTTCCTTTATTTCTCACAGAATCGCTTTGAAGGGTCCCAAAAGAAAACCTTCTTATTTTCAACATGAATCGGGAGACTTTCAAAACTCATTTTACTCTCTTCGTGATGCCATGGACTCAACCAAAGTTTAGTTTTTTTTTATTGCTTTGTGTAGAGAGGAAAAAACTGGCATGATTGCATGCGTACAACGGAGAAGTAAGACGGATGGGGTGAAATGGGCTTAGAAAATCGACGTATCCGCGACAGTCCCCAAAATAATGACAATATTGTGTGAAAAAGTACTCGAATTAGAAGGGCATAAGACAGAAGGAATATTTCGAATATCGCCTGCAGCAATTCATTTACAAACTCTGCGACGTGAAGTTTGGTCTTTTTTTGCATATGAGCAATTTCTTTGTATTATGTGCGTATATAAATGTGGAGAATAAAAATACAATGTGCAGTTGATGAACAATGACTACTCTGTAAAAACAAGAGATGTTCATGTTCCTGCATGCATGCTAAAAGAATGGTTGCGAGGCTTGAATGATTCTCTGATTCCAAGCAGTTATTATGACGCTTGTGTCACAATGGTCAAAGAAAAGAAAAAATTAGATCACGAAACATTAGACGTATTTTTATCACAACTGCCTCGTTTCGTATTTTTATTTATACGCCATTTCATTTCTTTGGAAAATCACTCTTATTGCACATATACACATATGACTTGTGGTTAATTGGACAGAGGAAAACAGAGAAAGCATTCGATATTTGGTCGGATTTTTAAAGAAATTGTTGGACCCAAAATGTATTGAACTCACAAAAATGAACTTAGAAAATATTGGCATTGTATTTGCGCCGACCATTTTACACTGTCCCTCAGACGACCCCACTTTACTTATGCAAAATAATAAGTTTGAAAGGGATTTTGCAATGCAATTGATTACGAATTTGATCATCGACTAATCCCCATCGTATTGTGACTTTTTTTGCTGTTGTTTAATGCATTTATCCAGTCTTTTTTTTTGTTTCCTCAACCCCATGTATTTTTTTTCAAGCACAAATCAACGAAGTAAACAAGAAACAAAGCATGGTGTTTTTTTGTTGTTTTTGTTCTCACTTTTTTTTTTTTTTGTTGCTAATTTTATGACCACGCTTGATTCGTGTCAAAGATCATTTTTTCTGTGTAATCAAACAAAAATCAATTATGTGCTCAATACTTCGTTGTGAGGCATGTATCTTCAATTTTGGAGTAAGAAAGATTGATGAGAGACAAATTATGCAGAAAGAGGATCAAAAATTTTTGATTAAGCGATGGTCGATAAAATAGACCTCTTGACACAGTGATGTTATTGTATTGTACAAAGATAAAGAAAATGAAATTTTTTTGTTAAGAAACAAATTGTCATCAACCAAAATATTTTTGTAAGAGCTGGGCAATTTCAGGCGCAATCATCAATTCAATATGAAGTAAGGAAGTGATATTGTCAATGAAAACATAAGGTGAAGCCCATTTCAATTGATTGACACCAAAGCGTTCTCTCCAATCCAAACTCTGATTTGTGATCATAGGTACAGGCTCAAAAACAAATTTGGAAGAAATGGATCTGTTACCAGGCTCAGAAAGTATATTTTGTGGAATCATTTTGTATTTCCTCCCCCTATTTAAATGGGGAAATGGCCTCCGTGCAATGGCCGTAGTACAGCCAAGGAATTCAATAAGTGGTTTCCATTGCGGATAATAGGGCTGTTGTGGAATCGAAGATCGGTTCATATGTTCTGAGATGTTTTTTAGCTGTTGGTCATTAAAGTTAAGAATGAGTAAGTCATTGGATCGATTCTGGCTCTTGAAATAATCAATCACAAATTGGTTGTGTAACTCATATCTTCGAGCCACAAGCATCAAAAAATCTTTTTCCGCCAATCCTTTTATTGCGTACATTTTTCTATGCCGTTTCAAATAGTTCAAATGGCTCTGAGCTATTTGTGCTGGTGAATCACGAATTGTCAAAATGAACTTACTGTTTGGATACCATTTATCAAATATCACAAATAAAAAGCACCAAGGGCTATCTCCTTTGTTTTTTTTTCAATTCTGATTTAAAAAAAGTCTTTTAAAAAAAAACATATATGTAGATACACATATATGTATACATATATAATAACCAAATGCCTGTGCTCGAAGTGAAGTGTTCCTGAATTTGCCAATGAGCTCATCGTGTTGAAATATGTCCATGGTAATGTCATTAATAGATTTCCACACCATAGATGCATCTTGCACGTATTTCCACAGACCAAGATGAAGACAAGAATCTCTGTAGCAACCGTAGCCCATCAACTCTAATGCCTTCACTAATGTGGTTGTCCCTGTTTTCATTAGTCCAATCCCAAACACTTTTCCTTGGTGCTTGCACTGTCTGTTCCCTTGGGGTAACACTTCCTGTTCTTGTGTTTTTGGTATAAACGTGTCAAGTTTTCTCACTATTTCTTCATCAATAAGTGCTTCGTCATACCCATACGTTAATGCCGAGCGTGACTCGCTCACGCGCAATGGAAAATGTCCCCATGATTTATTGGCGTAATTCACAGACACGAGCTTTATCCATTCCTCTTTTTTCAACGAATCTCCTAAAAATCTTCTTTCTTCATCCATTATATCGGTCTCATTCAATGTTGCTATTATCAACATTTGGTTCAAAAGCGATATAAAAACTATTGAAAACACTATAAATACCACCCATTTGCGATTACAAATTTCCTTTGGTTTCTGTTTTTCTTTCACCATGATCTTTTATCTTATTTATGTTACTGAAAGACCTATCCCAATTACAGATTTATCAATGACAGACATCAACAAGGATTTTTCCATACGGTACTCTTTAAAAATAAAAGGCTCAAAATCAGTTGCAATGTCAATTTTTGCTTTTCTTTAAGTAATAGTTCTACTAGATTAATATAAAGAGTCAATTTCTTCATGTAATTTGACATGCATGCAGTTTTTATTACATTGTTTTAACTTATTCCCACGTGCTGTTAGCAATAGAAATTTAACCACTTAATTTTAATCAAATCTATATTTTCTTGAAGGAAATCCAAAGAGCAAAAGTTTGCCATATAAATTTGACTTTACCATATGAATTGTATAAATACATTGAAATGATCAATAAATAAAGTTGATGAAGTTCCTCGTCGTATGCATATTCTTTTGTTTCCAACCCGAAATTATTTCAGAAAAAGCAAAAATCAATAATAAGTACTGGCTGTTACCAAAAATACATTATTTTTTTGTAAATAAATGTGTTTATACAATAAAACAAAAACTGGCACGAAAGTGTTCACTTCGGGAAAAAATTTTCCAAAAAAGGAATCGCTTTACTTTTCTGTACCCGGCAATCCATAATGGCAGAAAGTAATATTTCATTAATTTTATCTTATTTATGCACATAATCCATATTCCTTTACTTGAACAGAATTGGTCTTGCAGCGTCGTAATGACTTCGAAGACGAAGAAGAAGTTCGATCAAATTGTCATATTCGTGTTCAACAGGTATCAACAGTTTTTTCTACACGTTAAAGAGTTTAGCTCAATTCTTGGTTTGCACACCTTTACAGAGACGAGGACGAAAATGTGTGACCACAGTACAAGGTTTAGCTGATGATTTAGACCTGAAAAAGATTTTGCGATTTTTCAAAAAAGTTACCAAAAAAACAAAATGAAAACGTACTGATATTTGCGGATGTGTGATGTTTGTTTGTTATTTTTTTTCTGTTTGCAGATGTACAACACCAACGGGACAGTGATCAAAGCAGAGGTTGGTGGAGATGTGATCCAATTACAAGGAGATCAAAGAGAAAATATGAAAAAGTTTCTTACTACTTTCAACATTTGCCCCAAAGGCGAAATAACAATTCACGGTTTTTAAAATTAAGACGCTTATTCTTGAGTTTTACGAAGCAAACTTTTTGCGTGTTGGAAAGACAAAAAGTTGGATTGAGGGCAATAACAAGTTTAAAATTGATAGATTCTTTAAACTTTTCATTTTTTATCAACAATGGCAATTTTCCAATGAAACCAATTAACTTTGCAAAGTTTTCTTTAGCTAAAAAAACTTCTATTTTGCGGCTGAGCATTCTTACTCGTTGAATAAGGATTAATGGAAGTAGTTTGCTGAAAAACTTTTGGCGACATAAACCCATAATTAATTAGAACAAATCAATTGACAATACCCTCAAAAAAAACGAGCATAAAATCACAAAACATTATACAAACACCAAATTATTTTCGGTACTTTTGGAATAGGCTTGATACTCAATGTACACAAAATACAGCATCAACTTTGCACCAACAAGGTGCCACAAAATGTGCCAAAATAACCACTGGTATTTTCGAGTGGAGCGCCTCGATCTATCCAAACTGTAAATGCCGAATATGCATAATAATCCACACACGACAAATTCAAATATTCCCAATGGCAACAAGAATAATTTGCTCAAAGTAAGTAGTGCTGATGTTGTTGCACTCCAGCGATCGACTGTGTGAGCATAACTGACGATACAATTTTTTGTATTTTATTGTTGGGACAATAAAACAAAGATATTCACATGATTGCAATGTTAGATGAAAGATATTATTTACGCAAAAAATAAACTCAACGAGGCAATTCCAGCACAAATGAAATCGGATGTAAAACTGTTAAAAGCGGTGATAACATATAGCACAGATTCATATACAGCGCAATACCGGATTCCAAGCACAAAGTAATACATGGCTACTCCTGGAGCTAAATAAAAAAGACACGACACTCCCAACATCCAGTTTGCCCACTCTGCTGGGGCGTGCAAATGAAGATGAGGATTGAACATTGATTTTACTTGATTCACGAAAAAATGCTTTACATCCATGTCTTTCCTTGATTAACTTGTTCTTTTTTAAAATCCTCTGGTTCAGCAGTAAAAACAAATTTTTGAGAAACACAAATTCAAGACAAATAACCTAAGTCAGAAATTCTTTTAACAGCATAGATCATAGATAGAAAACCAAAAAAGCTAAAAGAAAGCACAAATAACAAATTTGTAAGGAAACGGAGTCTGAAATGCAGCGAAGTAAACTTAAAAGCAAATTAAAGAATAAAAGAGCGAATGGAATTATTATTGTATTAAGATGATAGGACCAGTTAAGACTCTGTATCAAGTACTATAGACTACAAACTTATCAATGAAATTATGTCGATGAAATTAAGAACGAAAAATCAGAAATACATAATCACGAATTGTTCTGTTTCGACAGTTGGTTTTTCTTCGATTTTTCTTGATATACATGACATTCGTGATCTGAAATTTTCAACTGGTAGAAAATTTTTTTAGTTTCTTTATATTGTCTTTGCATCGCTTTCGCTACAAGTTTTTCATACGACGAAAATCATTGAGACCTTTGAAGATAATATCAAAACTCTTTAGATAATGTTGCTTTGTCTAGTTGTCCAAAATTTAATCTAATCGAAAAAAGCAAAGTTGATATAAGAAGCATGTTGAAATGAATATTTTTTGGCATCAATGAAACTTGACTATTTGATATGACTGTGTTCATACAAAAGAATAAGCATAGTCTTAGCATATTTTTTTTATAGTTGAATTAGATCTTATCTTAGTTAAAAAGAGCACCTCGTCCCAAAGTAACAAAGTAATATAAAGAAAAACAAAAACAAAAGAAAAAAACTAGAAAAATTCATTAAACTCACGCACAATTGACAACAACAAGAGGAAAAACATATCAAGTTTGGTTAATTATTAAAATATCAAAAAACAATTAAATCTCAAAGGCTGTAAATACAATAGGATAAAAAAGAAAGTTGACACATAAAATACCAAATTATAGAGATGATTGTGTTTCTTCATGAAAAAACAACATTTTACCAAAATTTTTTTCATTTACTTTAAAAATTTTTTGTGGTTGCCATATAAGATTTGTTTTTTAAAATTTAGTTCAAGTTTACCAACGTGTTAAATCTACTTTGGTCTTTTTAACTGACTGTATTTTCTTTGGCATCGATTTTATTAAGGTTTCACAATGTTCATTTCTATTTTTTCAAATTCTGTTTCGATTTGTTCCAAAGTTCTTCCGTAGTATTAAATGGTTCTTTTTTGTGAATCATCGTATTTACTATCCACCAAAGATTTTCAATTGGATTTAAATTAGGTGAATTTGCAGGAAATTCATTTTTTTCATTTTTTTTTGTTTTAACAATTTCATAATTTTTTCCGATTTATGGCATGTTACGTTATCTTGCTGAAAATCCAATTTTCTTTATTTTTTAAGCAGCAATTGACGCTATTTAGATTTAGCCAGATAAAACTTCTTTATATATCAGCATTTACTCCACCTTCCACCTTGCAAGTGTAACATATTACTAATACTCCAAAA
>ASPP01001013.1:0-10977 GCA_000512085.1 Reticulomyxa filosa
AAAAAAAAGAAGAAGAAGAATACAAAAAAGTATCAATATTATACAAATTACATTAAATGAATCACTTCAAAAAAAATACAATACTATCATCATTATTATTTATCCTCTTGCCATTGAGGTGAAAATTTATCAATTGGCTGCTGAATAGTTTTGAAATGAGAATCCAGTACAGCAGTAATAATATCAATATTCTTTTCCATATCTTGCCATCCTTGAAGTAATCCTTTTACAAAAGATTTATATCCTTCCATGACTGTATCTGTTACTTCTTTAGTTTTCCAAAAAGGTCCTTTTGCTTTTGGTGCTGGGTTTAAATCTGCAGGATATAATCTTTGTAATTTATCTAAATAAATAGTTGGATCTAATAATCGATAACGATGTGTTAATCCTGTTAAATATAAGATTGTTGTTCCAGCCCATAGCCATCCATCACCAAAATAAGCCTTTATGTTTTATATTTTATGTTTATGTTTATGTTTATGTTTATGTTTATGTTTATGTTTATGTTTATGTTTATGTTTATGTTTATGTTTATGTTTATGTTTATGTTTATGTTATGTTATTTGTATTATATTACTTCAATTTTTTTTTACTAAACTCGATCTGATACATATCCTTGCTCTTTTTGTTTTTCTTCTTCTTCAGGTGAATAATCAGGACATAAAAATATCCATGTAGCTACACTCCAAAAGCGTGCAAAATCTTTTGGATTTTCGTGATCCAAAATACCATTATTTGGTTCTGGACCTTTCCATTCTTCCAATAATTTTGTTTCTTCCAATAATTTGTACAAATAATCCAAGGTTGCACTGAACAACCATCCTCCATTTTCTCTCAAGTATGCATGTCGAAACATGACAGTGCGAATGGACGATTCGAATAGTTGTTGTTCCTTAACCATAGAGATACCACGTTTATCTGCTTTCATGGTATTTAAAGCATTTTTTAATATTGTGATAAATGGTGATTCTTTGGGTTTAATTGACACAGCAGCGGCAGTGGTATATTTGACAGACTCTTGTGTTTTCATTTCTTCGGGCAAAGCAGCAGGTTCTTCTCCGGCGTAGAAAGCACGAATTTGGTGCTCGAGGAATGATTCATGTGTTAACACTTCATCAACCAATTGGACCAAACACAAAGCATTACCAGCTTCTCTCATCAAATTAAATACATCTTCGCGCAATGCTGGATATGCTTTGATATTTTTCAAACGCAGATCATAAAATCCATATACACCCAATACACCATAATGAGCAGGTTGTAATTTCATTGGATCCAATGCCTTTAAGATTTCCGTTATATAAGGACTGACATCTCGAATGATTACATGTGCTACCATTTTAACCATTTCATCCACTAACAGCGACATTGATTCCATTCCCAAAAGTGTTACAATACTGTGTAAATGTTCAATGCCAAAGAACCCACGTGTGACTTTAAATAATTCGTGATAGATTTTAGTAAAGCGTGATCCCCATAAAAATGCGTTTTCAATACGTTTGGTATTTTTGGAACGTTCCAAACTAACAAATCTTCGTGTCAAAGTATTGAAGACTGAATGTCGTAATAAGCCGCTAAACATTTGATTATATGTGGCCAAGAATAATCTTCCACGAAATGAACCAATGGTAGTGTCTTCATTGACTTCGGCCAAAGTATCTTCAAAAAGATCAATACCAGGCAATTCCTCACGTAAGAAATCGACAGTGAGTCTCAATGTGGCCATCAAATGTTCAATCTCCATTACAGCAGAAATACTATTCATTGATTCATAACGTGAGACAATAGCATCAATATTTTCACGTACATAACTATTCAGTTGTTCGGTGAGCAAGGCCTGAATATCGACATCACGTCCGAGTACGTGGAGTGACTTTTGTTGAAACACAGGTGTATATCGAGCATAATTCAATTTCATCACATTTTTACCTAAATGAATGCGCAGCTCTTCCATTCTTCGTTGAAACGGTTTGTCCAGTAATACACTCGCAGCCTTATTTTTATAATAATCAAAAATCTTTTGATATAAAGTAAAGATGAGTTGATCAAATACCAGATTGACCTCGGCCTCAATCTCATCAAATAGATGTTGTTGATGGAATATACTAAGTGCCATTTCGGCACTATCATTATAAATACTGAGTGGGAAAAATACATTGGGTGCAAGCGATGGTGTATTCATAGCAAAATCAACCAACATCCAAGGTAATGACATGGCAATGGGGAACTGAATGCAATCGGTGATATTCAAATAAAATTCACGATACCAAAGATCGGATAAGTTGGTGGCCAGATTGATTGTATCTGTTAAGTTGTTTAGACGTGTCACAAAGCCTAACAAATCAAATATTTGCTCAAAGCCTTGCTTTTCTTCTTTCTTCAAATCTTTATCGGCAAAGAACCCACCACCCATGCCTTTGCTCTCATCGCTGTATACATGGAACAACAATCGTCGCAGCATCAGCACTTGTGTGCGTGTGGGGAATACATTACGTGCGGGCCATTTATGCGGTTCCATCTTCTTCAGCTCCTTGTCTTTATTTTTCTTAAAGTCCTCACGCAGCTTCGCAATATCATAGCAATCGGCAATCACCAAACGTATCTTCAACAATGTGTCATTGAGATCTCCCTTTTTTTTTTTATGCGATCGATACAATGGATGAAGTAGCGTGTTGTGAGCAAACTCTTGCAATTGCTCGTGTACGTAGCGTGCAAGCACAGGTCGCACAAACGACTCGTTTTCCAAAATCAAATTAGACAATCCTTTGATCAATCCAATGATTTCCACCATCGCATACTTTAACTCGTTCTCATAGTTGTATCTTGTAATCTGCTCGTATACCTCTGCCTTACCTCCTTTGCCGCCAAATGTGGCGTATTTAGACGCGTCAATAGGATTGTTCGCCTTAAATACTACTTGCTCCTGCACGTGACATGTCCAATCGCCGACGTGCTTAATACCTTGCAACATTACTTCATACGTACGCTGCAATAAAGGCAAAGGGATCTGCTCATCACTATTCACACATCGTAACTCTTGCAATAAGGTAACAAAGTCTGCCGCAAAGCTCGTATACTCTTCTTGATCCTCACTCTCCAATTCACCAAATTATAAAACATTGCATTCTTTTTGCTATTCCAATCGCTCTCCATCGAGCTCGAATAATGCTCGCATAACTGCAACATCAACTCCGTCCTCGTCGTGCAATCCAAGTAAATCGTGATGTAAGGCACTTTGCGCAAAATGTTGCGCACTTCTTTGATCGGAATATACTTGCCCCCTTTGAATACATTACACTCGCTGTCGTCCACCAAATACATACACGCCAACAGACAACGATACAATCCGTGCTTTTCCACTGGCGATAGATACGTGTGTCCATTCAAATCACTCAATGCTTGATACATCAATGTCGCAAACAGCTCCTCTTTGTGTGGCACCTGACGAATGTCCTCCTTCATGTGGAATAGGATAATGTGATACGGGCGTGTCGGGTCATTCAAAAAGTTATGAATGCCTGTGATCTCCGCCATCAAGTCCGTCGCGTTCGGTAGAATGTTCCTCACAAATGAAAACGCACGCTTGTAAAATGCAAAATCGTTCTTCATTTGGCCCTTCATGTCTTTCAACGCATCCAGGATTGTCATGCGGTCCAACATCTTGTTCAATACTACCATATGATCGCGCCACAGCGGCTCCTTCTTCTCCAGTGGATACACCAGCATTCGCAGATTCTTCGTAAAGCACTTCACCATTTGGTCGTGGAACACCATCAATCCGTTTATCTTATTGATCTGCGGCGCCAGGATATCAAACACTTGCTTGTACAGTTGCTTCTTCTCTTCGTCTCCCAATTCTGATGGGATCTTTCCAAAAAAAAAACAATCCATACTTGTTTCATATTTTTTTAAGTTTCACATATATTTATATATGTATGTATATATGCATAGTCATAAATTTCATCTCTCCTTTGCCCCCTTTTTTTTTTTTTGTTTGTCTTGCTTTACCATTGGCAAAGGTTTTGAATAGCTTCGATAGGTGTATCTAAAATTCCCTCCAAAAAAAAAAAAAAAAGTGTAATGTTATATACGTATAGGATTTTTTTCACAACTTTTTAATATGTTCCCCTCCTCCCCCCTTTTTTTTTTTTTGTTTAAAAAAAACATCTTTCCTTGTCCCCTTTTCTTTTGTTTTTTTGTTTGAAGGAAACAAAAAAGATGTACATTTTTTTTTTGTTGATTGGGCTTGGTCACATTAGTGGTCCAGTTTTTTAAAAATTAAAAAAAAAAAAAAAAGGTGTCACAAAACAAATTGTGAATGTAATTATCGGCTTGTGAAATACACTCGTCCAATTCTGCAATGTTGCTCAATTCATCTGCAAATGTATGATGATGTGCAACATGGTCCACCAAACCGCTCACTGTTTCGTTATTCACCTTGTATTGCACTGCTTTGCTAAAGTCATTCAGTGGCACCGACTTCTGACTGAATCGGTGCTGCTCAAATTTGCTCACCACTTCTATTTTTGCTGCCATTTGTTCTTTGCCTTCAATTTTCTTTTTTTTTGTCGTACAGAAAAATTTTTTATTGAAGGGTACTTTTTTGTCTGTGTTGAGTTTTTTTTTTGCAATTTTCTTTTTGAAAAAACCAAAAATGAAGAGCCAAAGCTCAGGTAATGAAGATTTAAAGCTCAAGTAATGAATCACCTACGGCTAAATGGAACCAAAGGCTATGTTTCAAATTCCTTAACAAAAAAGTTCACTCGAAATTTAACTTTGTGCTGTGTCCCTTAATATTAGTGCTAAAGAAGGACACCCAAAAAGTGTAAACTACTGTAAAGCTATTTAATACAGAGCAACATTGTAGATACTCTGTGCTAAAAAAAACCGGAACGTTTACAAATTTTAAGACACGAGAAGGTAGCCATTTGTACTATCAACTTTACAAAAAAGTGCTGCCTTTCAACATAATTTCCGAGTGAGCTTGTTTCAGTTATGGGAGTACACACCTTAAAAAGGTGGCAAAAGCAAAAAGTTAATTGTGACAAACATATTTCAGGCATCCTAGTTACTGAAAAAAAGAAGAATGGTGTTCGCCTGGAAAAAGAGTTTCCATAGCAAGCATGAAGCAATAGCTTGCTTGATTTGGATGCCATTTGTAGTTATATGCAGCCTCCTTTTACTTGGTCGAGTGTTGTACTTGTTTTGCTACCGTCCCCCTCCAGAAGCAACTAGTAAATATTATCAATATTGCCTGATCACGGCATCGATGTGTACCGCAGTATTTTCCTCGGCAGTATTGATTGATTATGTGTCTGTAGTGTCTACAGCGTTACCAAGTGAGCAGCACGATTGTTTGGAGTCAAATATAATGAGCATATTTGTAGTCGGTCAAAGATTGTCCATTATTTTTTTTACTGGTTGCGAATTGTTAAAATGTTCCAACCAGAGACACAATACAGGTTTATGTTTGTTTGTTTTTTTTTGCATTGTTTTATTTCTCTCTTTTTTTTTTGCAAGTGATATATGTCCACATACATATGATGTAATATGAATTAGTGAGACTCCAAAGTGGTCAATTGCGTTGATGGTAAGTGTGAGCATTGGATTAATAGGAGGAGAGGTATATTATTTGACTCGAATAACTGTAAAAGGATGTGAACATGAGGCAAGTGCGGCGTTGTTTGCTGTGATCATGGATATTCTTTTTTCGTGTATTTTCACTGGCATTTTCATTACCAAGATCTTATCTTTAGCAAAGCAAGCCATGCAAAATGTGACTTTGGACTTGCAGTCTGGTGCAATTGCCAACTTATACATAAACATATTAAATTAAATAAAAAAGAAGAGGCAGTAGGCACAATGTACAAGGAGGAAGGGGGGGGGGGGGAAAGGAGTATACACATTATGCTTAGTTTTTAGTTGAAATGAAAACTTTAACAAAAATAAAAACAACTTTTTTGGTTTGTTTGGTTTACAAAGGAAAGATTGGAGATGTGTCCGAAGCTCGAATGATCAGTT
The DNA here is from genome assembly GCA_000512085.1 of Reticulomyxa filosa. Classification (NCBI taxonomy): domain Eukaryota; phylum Foraminifera; family Reticulomyxidae; genus Reticulomyxa; species Reticulomyxa filosa. The sequence continues at coordinate 6,022 of ASPP01001013.1, forward strand.
TTCGAATGAATTATTTGAGCTTCAAATTGGCAATCTTGTATAGTGTTACGTTTATAACAACGATGATTGCATATATAATAATCATCAGTGATGATACCTATATTGCATTAATCGCGTCAACAGACATTTTGATCAACACTATTTGCCTGTTATTTTCTTTCAAATTTATGGACAAGCATTATCGTAAGTTGTCTTCACTTTGCGGTTGTATGTTTATCGGTCGCCAAGTGTTTGGAAGAGAATTTTCGCAAATTTTGAAACTCGTCGACGCCAACAATGATTTACGTCTTCACCCCATGGATGATCATCTCGGTCGTAATGACCAACTTATGGGCAAAATTGCTGTCCCTGATGGTGAAGACGATGATCATAATCAAGACGTTGAACTTAGTCAACCTGACCAAGACACTGTTCGGTGACTCTTGTTATTATTTTATTGTTATTTTTTATTTTTTGAGTTCCTTTTCATGTTTGTTTTTCATAAATCAGAAAATAAACATTTTACATTATAAATAATTTGTTGAGTAACTATAAGTTATATCCACTGCAAAACTTGTTCGGAAAAGTATGTTTTGCTTCAAGCTCCACTTTTTCAGCAAAAAAAAAAAAAATATAAATCTTTTGCTGCAGAGCCATGGATCAAAAAATAGAGATGACACTTGTTGTCATGGAGTGTGAATTGCAAAAGTGCAACAGAACTGGAAAGACAAAGCAAGGTGCGCAAAAGAAAGGGGTTTTTAAGATGAGGGTACTTAAAAGAGCTATTTATTTATTCATGTCTGATTGCGTGATGATAATGACTTCACAGCGATAGAATTAAATTGTGTGTAATAATACTCAAGACAGTAGAGCAAAACATTTTTTTTTTCACGACTCTATAGTGGATGGGGAAGGGCTATTTTCGCCTTGTTTGTTATTGGGTAAAGGCAGTTCACTCACTGAAATAGGTGACGGTAATTCTTTGAAATACTTGTGTTGCAAAGCCTTTCACAACAACAAAAGAAAAGTTGTATGTGCAAAGAAAAAAAAATAAAAAAAAATAGATATTTACACAAGCACAAATGAAACGTAACATTGTTGCAAGAAATGCGTTGATCGGGTTGAAATACACACATTTGTTGAAATAAGTCGATGGCATTTTGAGACGCAGCTTTGAAGACATCTCTCAAATTGACAGGTTTTCGATCGGCAAAACGTCGAAACTTTGGAAGCAAAGAGCAATCTTTCCAAATTAAATGTGGCATTTGTTCCTCTTCGTTATGTTCCGATGGTTCCCCTTCTCTTTCTCTCTCTTTGTCGTATTTTCCTGGTTCCTGTTCTTGTTCAATGGATCGTTCTTTTTTTGCATCGTCATCTTTTTCTTCCTTTATAGTTTTTGTATCTTTTTTAAGAGCAGCGGCAGCAGTGGTATCATTGGGAACTCCTAACAACATAAAAATGCGACCTAATTGATCGATTTCACTGATTCCAGGAAACAATGGAACCCGTAGCATAAGTTCACCAAAGATGCAACCAATTGACCAAATGTCTAATCCTGGCCCATAATAATTGCATCCAAATAAGAGCTCCGGAGAGCGATACCATCGTGTGCATGCTTGGTACGACAACATACGCGTCGGCGAGCCAAACTCTCTTGCTAAACCGAAATCACTAATCCGTAATTGCCGATCACTTCCAATCAAACAGTTGCTTGGCTTCAAATCTCTATGCAATATATAGCGCGAGTGACAATAGCTCATTGCGTCCAATAGCATCATCGTTATTCTTTTTATATGACCCACTTCCAATATTATCGACTTGTCTCGTATCAACTGTTCCAAATCTCCCACCATATATGGCATTATCATATAGATATGCTCGCCGTGCACAAATATGTCAACTATCTATCTTTTATTTTTGCAAAGGAGGGACATTGTTATGTTATACACGCACATAACACATTATTCTCTTTACATTTATTATGTTGGGATGATGCAGCTCTCGTAATATCATTATTTCACGGATTGTTGCAATTGTTATCCCCGTTTTGTAGTCTTGTGGCTTCATTCGCTTCATTGCAACATACTTTGGTGCTTTTCCATCTTGAGATTCTTCCTTTTTTTTTTTTTTTTTTGTAAGTGCACCACTCACACATATCACTCGGCACACGAACGTGCTGCTGACATGTGTATGCATAGAAACTGAACATAATCTGGAGGTGGATTCAACAATTTTGCTTTGGAAACAACACCTTGGGCACCTTCTCCCAATATTTTGGACACTTTATATCGATCCATTGCCTATGGACAGGGAGCTTTTCATATTATTAAAACACCTTTTTTTAAACTATTTTTTAACTTTTTGGCTTTAAAATTTGTTGTGAATTTATATGATATGAATACATCGTTCGAATGCAAGAAATGAAAAGCAAATTAGCAGTGTGCAAAATTGTTATTAATTCCAGATCACTACATTTTATACTAATGTCTTTTTTTTTTGTCCTGATAAAGAGTATTTAAAAATGTACACACCCGGAAAAACATATTGATGCTGATATAGGATTGATAGAAAAAAAAAGAAATGTTAGACAGAAGTTTCAGTGAGGCCCTGGAACAAGATCCAAACATCATTATCAATGAGATGTTTCCAAGCATTGCAGGTGGTACTGATGTCAACAACAGCACCAGAAGATCGACAAACAGGGCATTGTGGTATTTGATTATTTCCGACATCAGAGGTGACAGAATTTTTGCAACAATTATTGCATAATTGATGTCGACAAACATCACTCACACAAATGACAGAATCGGACCCTATTTCGCACAAATGGCAAGATTTCAATTCATTGTTTGCATTGTCATCATTGTTATCATCATTACCGTTATCGTTATCATTATCATGATCAGCGTCAGCATCAGCAGCATCTCGAACAATAACACCTTGTGTAGACAGTTGCAATTGGATTTGAGTCAAAACCAAAGTCGCTTGTAGCACATCCTTTGTTAACTGTGAATTTTTTTGTTGCAATTGTTTTATTAACATATTGCGCTCGCCAATTTGTCCAATTAATAATTCATTAAATTTTTTCAATTGATTGTTTTCTTCCATTGTTAGCTTCCATTTACTAAATATTGACTCCATTTCTTTTTTTTTTTTTTTTTTTTTTGTTATTTGTTGTTCAATTTCAATATGCTTCAAAAAAGCTTAGGGACAAGAGGGATGTGTTTATGTACATTAACAAAGATATGGGTTTAGACAATGGTATCTGTTTGTTTGTATGTTTGTTGTTTGTTGTGTTTATTGAATTTGAACCGTCCATGACAACACGATCGGATGAACGATACAATGCTCGTTTCAATTGATCAGTCACTGGTAGTTGTGGTATCAACTCGATCATTGTGTCGATTGTATCCTGATCTAAATTGTTTATATCCGCCAATGAATTAACTTTTTGGATTTCCAACAACTTGTCTAAAAACGTTGGCAAGTTGTTCTCCAATAACCATTTTTGCACTTCCGTCAATTCTTCGTCCGATTTTTTTTTCTTTTTCCTTTTCTTTTTCCTTTCCTTTTCCCTTTTGTCTTTCGGGTTGTTGGCTGTGTGGCTTGATGTCCTCTTTCTTCTCTTCACTCATCTTTATTTATTATATCAATGCTTTTGGTTTTTTTTCTTCCTTCTTCCTTTTCCGAAAAAGAGAATAATATTCAATGATAATATTTTGAACACAACAAAAGGGCCTTTTTTTTTTCTCTCCTTGTTTGGAGATCAACAAAGAATTGCAACACTGTTTCCTTGTGACATATTGGACGAGCAATATTGACAGAAAAAAGAAACATACACAAATGCGGGCAAAAATGCGTAAACACAAGAAAAAAATATCCAAAAAAAAAAAAAGAATTGAAGATATGCAACATTTGTACGCAAAACAAGACAAAGCCACAAGCAGAATGAGTATGGATTTGCTTGTTTGGACAAACTTCAAAGGTTGGAATAGAAATATGAAAAAATACAAAAAAAAGAAAAAAATCTTGCACTTTCTTATTTTTGTAATCATTTTTTTAAAAAAATGTGGAAGAAGATTTGATAAATCAAACAAAAATCTTCCTCCTTTCAAGTGTTTGAATGGAAATAGATTGGATTAAGATTCGCCTATGCTTGGTTGATAAAAGGGCTGCACTTGACTATAATTCACAAACATGACGATCAAACGCAAATTCTTTTTTTTTTAATCGGTCAAAAAAAAAAAAAAACAAACAAACAAAACTTATTTGTATAGACAACAGGTTTGGCAGTTCGTTTTGACTTTCGTAATTGGTGGATAGAAGATGAGCCGTTTAAAAATCCAAGAGGAGGTAATCCCTTCATATTGGGATGAATCCGATCCAAGAGAAACTCGTCGTCACTCGAATTGGAATGATTTGGGTCTATCAGCTTTGACTTTACTTTTGACTTTGGCTTGGCCTTGGACCTTCTTTTTGTATTTGCTTTTGTTTTTTGAGGCACGTTTGCATGTGCATTGGAATGAAGTTCAGTCAGTGACAACTTGTGTGAATTATTCCGGAGTCGACGATAGTGCTGAAGCATTAAAGTCAAATCCTCTCTTAGTTCATTGTGATTGAGACCAAAGCGATACTTGTGCACTATAATAGATGATGATGATGCGTTGTGATGTGACATATTTGAAAAATGTTGTATGACAATCTGGTGGATTGCTTACATGTGTCAGCCATCAAAGGAAGAGAAACAACAAACAAACAACTTACAACACTCGGACGTGTTCTTGTTGAAATGAAGACGCGCTGTTGCGGTTGCTGTTCGAGTGATGCGGATGTTCTCAAACACATTGCTTTTCCAATTTGAAAATAAATTATGTAATCTTTCGTTCATTTCGTTTCGATCGATTGTTGGCGTTCGACGAATCCGAATTTTTATTGACTGTTGCCAACTATTCTTATTCTTCTTGTTATTATTATTAT
>ASPP01001014.1:0-16052 GCA_000512085.1 Reticulomyxa filosa
GACAGGAGATTTCCTTTGTGCAAAAATGCGTTGTCACATTGGAGCACTCGAAAAGGAACAAATGTATTCAATTCTGCATCACCATTCGAAAGCAATGATCCTGACAATCTATGTTACGAAATTCCAAAAAAAAAAACTACACTACTTCTTTTGTTTCTTTTAAAAAAAAAATAATCAAACTGTGATAAGATGACTGCCTTTCCAAACCAATGTGGCGACTGGATAGATGCAATCTCTTGCTCCTCTAATGACAAAAAGATTAGACAGTATTGTTTTGTTGGATTTGTCATTTGTTGTTTGCTTTTTGTTACCGGGTTTTTTAGTATTGCACAAAATATTTTGCTACAACGTATACAACCGATGCACAACCACAGTGGGTGATAACAAAAAAAAAGGTTTTGGCTTGCTGTCGGCTATTGGTTAGAGTGGCTCTTTGCTAAAAAATTTTCTCCAACCTTACCAAGAAAATGAAAGTGCAAATAAGTGGCAAGCCTTCATTCCTCTCTGTTTTAGTATTTCCTAACACAAATTAACTACGTGTAGACTCCAATTTGGGCAGATCATCAAGGTCTGGATTTGCAATTGAAATGGTCCTATCTATATTTGTCAAAATATCCAAAGGATATGGTTGGATTCTTTGATTCATCTTGTAGTGTAATATGTGAACTGAATGTTGACGGAAAAGGTCACTAGTTTTCAAAAGACTGTCAGTTGAATCGCAAATAATGATTTGTCAAAATAATAGCATCAAAGTTTTAAGATGGCATTATTTTTTACATTAAAGTACGGTATTTTTAAATCAGAAAGTTTTAAGTATTATAGTGCCTCATTCTTTTAAGAATGTTCTTGAAATGATAGGCGTCTGATTTTGGAAGCGGTCCCTTTCTCGATAAGTATTTACTTTTATGTTGTGAAAAAGAAAGTAAAGATGCAATACTCAAACAACTGACATTCACTAATTGTAATGAATAACTGTGGTTGTTGTTTGGACTCAAAATAAAAATGTGGATTTTACAATTAAAAGGCTTTGAAAAAAATTTAACCCTCAATTTTTTGATTGAAGAAAATTATTGGAGTAAGTTCTTAAATAGAATTGTTTGTGCGTTAATTGCAGTTGACCTACTGTCCCAAAGGAGCACAAAGTTTGTTACTGAGTGAACATTTGCTTGCAATCAAGAGAAATGGCAAGTCTTCTGGAAATTTTGACATCAAAATATACTTGGTTGCTAGTGTTGTTATCGTCACTTCTAACTAGAAACTTGCCCTTTTATCTTCATGATAGATCAGCAGTGACATTGTCCTCTGGTGTTTCAACGTCAGTAACAGAAGAAATTGAGAGAAAATTGCGACACCACAAGTCTGAGTTTAATCCTCCACGAATTATTACCGTAACTGACGGTAAAATGTCACAAATAACTATGAAAAGCACATGAATTTTTCTATGTTTGTGTTTGTTCGATATGAGATAGTGTAAATCTGGCAATCGAGTTTGCACACTCTCTATATTTTGCCCTTTTTTAAAATTATTATGATTATGATTATGTCATTTGCCATTCTTCAGACTGGCTTCTCTGTGTTTGACACATTTTATTAAGGAGTACATGTAGCAGTTGGATTTGGTCTAGCGAATTCGATTTTGATTGAGGCCCAAACATGTTCAATTCTTGTTGTTGAGTATTATTTTTTTGTTTCTCTTCCCTCCTCTCTCCCAAAAATAAAAAAAAAGTATATGTGCGCACACATGCACACGTATATCGGCATGTACCTTTACAAAAAAAAAAAGGATACAACCGAGTCAAATACGATTGCCCAAGAGATATACAAAGCATTTGAGACGTCGGGTGTGATTGACTTCCATTCGAAGCCGATAACACATTATATATATACGCATTTCCATCCGGATCACACACAAGGGACGGAAGGCTATATTGGATTGAGCGGGCAAAAACGAGAGGACATAACAATTATAGCGCATTCCAGATGGATTCATGCCAATTATGCATTTTTGCATTTCGCAGGGATGGGCATCAATTGGAGAAGTGTGAGACAGTTTGGAAGTGAAATCCAACCCCAAGCGCTGAAAGATGGAGTCCTAGATGGGACTCCAAAAACAATCGAACCAGAATGGTTTTACCATAATGGCATTGGACCGCATCTTGACCATTTGCCAACATCAAACAAGTCGCTGCCCTTTCCTACACAAGTCTTGAATAGCACTGTCAATGAGGTGTTTGTTGAAAATCTACGTTTGGTTATTTATCACGCTCCGGGAGAAACGGAAGACCAAATATTTATCCACATACCAGACAAAAATGTTTTGCTCCCTGCTGACAATATTTACAAGTTGTCTTTTTTTTTTGTTTTTTTTTTTTGGTCCTATTTTTGCGGGAATCTCGGAGCAAGACAACAAAAACAACGACAAAATAGAGCCTTTCCCAATTTGTATGCCATACGTGGCTCTTCTCCTCGCCCAGTCAATGCATGGATTCGATCATTGGATATGATGAGAAAATTAAAAGTTTTGAGAAGAAAGAAAAAACAACTAAACAAAAACAGAGAGAGAGAGAGAAAGGGATAGGAAGCGTTAATTAAATGAAAAAAAGCTAAGGTACACACTAACATGAATACGTAGCCGTTTCCGGAACATATGGTACCTTCTCATGGCCGACCGTTAACTGGAAAAAAAGACATTTATGACGTTCTGACAGTGTATAGAGATGGTATTGCCTGGGTGCATGACCAGACTGTTATACTTTTTTCGTACACGCATTACTTCTTTTTTTTTTTTTTTTTAAATTAAACTACTTTGCAAGAATTTTTTTTTACCTAAAAAAAAAAAAAAAAAAAAGAAAAAGCACAAATAAAAAATAAAGCTCCGTTATATGAACCGTGGATATTATGTAGATGACATAATTCCAAAAGTAGTTTCCTTGATGCCAGCTCGCTTAAGGAATCATCCCTATCTTTGCGAATATTACGGCACTGTCGAGTGGTCTATCCGTGGCATATTTGAGTCCTACCTGGGTTGGTTTAGTGGCGATCCTTCTCATTTATTCCCATTAAACAATATTCAAAAAGGTCGACGACTTAATTCCTTTCTGTCCACGTTCTATGATCGGAAGAGCCATCTTTCAAACACTCAGGACGATAAAGAAGTGGTTGCAGAAATGCTGAAAGACCAATTGAAAATCGATCAAGCAGAGTGGTCGCAAGAACAGTGCCAATTTGTATTGGAAATGTCCACATGGTTGCTGGCCGCCGAAAAAGGAGCCCATGAAGATGGAGTTGACTCTCATTTAAAGTTTATTCTTTGCCAAAATACAAATACAAACATCACTGTTTGATGATATTTCGATGAAAAACTTTGGAGCCTCTTTTTTTTCCCCTCCCCCCCCCCTCCTTCCTCTTCTCATCTTTCTTCACAGTTGTAAGGAGAGGTACAACCAATAAAATTGATAACACGAAATAAAAAAAGTGGAGCCACCGTGACGGAAAATCAGAAAATGACCGCACTTCAAAAAAAACTTCACCAAATCAAATTTGATTCGTTATTATGTTTGTCTCGGTTTATGATATCTACAAACGCAAGAAACTATTATCTATCATCTGCTCATGAAATGAAACTAAGCGGTTTCTTTTTTTTATTTGTTTGTTTGTTTGGTATCTAAAAATAATAATTTTAAAAAAGGACAAATGAAAAGTTTGGAGGGGGGGGGGCGGGGGAAAATAAGAAAAAAGAGGGGCATACAAAAACTTACGTGATATGGCAATATTTGCAAGTAAAGTAGCAGACATTTTTTTTATGGGACGAACGAGATTTAAAGGAGATGAATACATGGGATTAAATATTACGTATACCATTGCCATCCATGATCAACATTCTGTGTTCAGTCTAGAGCTACGTGATGGAGTTATGGAAGTTCATGAATTTATCTATCCATTGAACGCAGATATTCAGGATTATAAAAATTGGAACTCTGATGATCCCTTACTTCACGAAATTCAACAAGTGCTAGATACATCAAAACTTGTTGTGTCCATGTCAGCAAATACTTGGCGTGAGTTAGCTATAAGCGAGTCGTTTTTAGAAAAACTCACCACTTTTGTCACTGGAGATGTTAAGGTGATCAAAGGCTCAAAGTTAGACTTTGCTCAGATTGGAAAGCTTTTTGAAAGATAAACAAAAAATCACAGCCAGACTGTTTTTCCACATTTTTTTCTGTTATAAAACTTCAATTCAGCCCTAATTATTGTAAATTGTATTCCATAAATTTGCTTTCTTATTCACAAATTTTAATAAAATTTGTTTGAGTATTTTAAAAGAAAAAACTCTTTTTGTTAAAATATTTGTAATTGAACAAATAATGTTGGTAATTTGTTTTCAAATAAATATTTTTAGTTATTGTGTTTCACAATTGATTTTCAGCACTGTGCATTGTTTTTAAGTTCTAGCAGTGATTTGTTTTTGTCCTAACAATCACAATAAAAAGAAGGTATATAGACTCACTTTAAATTTTCTAATGTTTGTTATAAATTATTTATCGTGTTTATTCTTTTTCCAAACAATTAAGTTTTGTAGGAATCAAACAAACTAAATTATTTCATTTTTCCACTTTCTACGATGCTTGCGTAAATAAAAAATAAACTGGAAGTTTACTGATAAAATATTTTCAGTAAATACTAGTCTTTTGATATGTCTTAAAACCAATCTACAAAATTGTTTTTTCTTAAATTATTTGCACGTGTCAACATCTTTTTGCTTTTTTTTCGCTTTCATTTCGATCCTTGTTATAAATGATAATTTTAACTAATTTTCTTATATAAATAAAACATTCGCGGATTAGTTACAATCGCAGTGAACTTGCGCATTTTATTTGATTTTCATATTTTTCTAAACATTGCAAAAATAGATATGTTTTTGACGTGAAAGTGTTTATAAACTGATTTAATTGAAGATAACTTGAATAATTGCAACAGTAACATATTCTTACATGAACACAAAAATTCAAAACAAAGCTTATTTAACTCGATAAAAGGCCATTTTTGTATCCACCACATGTTCAAACGCAAGTGAATCAGTCCGTAAATTTTGCAAGCTATTGTTAGTTAGTGAGACGTAATTTAATTTTGTTTTTCCACACATTCTTTCATATCTTATTTTAAACAAGTGCAGTTTGTTATGCAATGAAGCAATTTCTTTGTTCAGTGCTAGTAAAGTCTCCTTCGTTGCTTCTTCATTCGCATTACGATTTTGTCTATATAGCTTATCGAGGAAATATGCTTTAATATCAAATACATAATGTAGCTGTTTTTGAATCTGTTTTTTAAGTAGTCGAATCTTTGATGATTTTTGGTCACTTGATAGTTCTCCGTTTTTTGGATGCATAGGAGTACGTTGTGACTTATCTTTAAAAAATTGCACATCGTCCAAGCTAAAGGATAATGTGCACAATTTTTTACAGAAATATGAAAATTCTAGGTCTGTAAAGTACATTTCAGAAACTACTTCTTTTGTGTTTGATTCCTTTGAGGAAATTGTAGATAGCTTTGACTTTGGCGTGAGTTGCAGACTTTTTAAACCGCTGATCTGTTGACTTTGATTTTCTGTTGAAAGGTGCTGTTTTTGTGTGGAACGTTCTAATAATCTTGTGTTACAATTTCTCGGTGAATCATGTGATCTGAACAACAGTGTTGGCTCTTTCGAGTTCTGACAAGATGTTTCTGAAATTTTTGTGCAATAGTTAGCATCATTTTCTTTATCGTTTGATTCTTTTTTTTTTTCTTGTTCTAAACTCTCGATTTGATGTTTATATACCATGACTTTTTCAATTAACTCGTCATTTACGTGTAGCAACATATCCTAACAGAAGCATCAAATATCTTAGGTTTTTAAATTATATATTTTTTATTGCTATGAAAACACGCTAGAAACATAAAGAAAGTTAAAGATATCATACAAAGAAAGAAGTTACACCATTTGTGTTTTTACTGATTTATACAATACTTTTAATTGATTAAAATCATGTTGTTTGTTATATGTAGATATTTCGTCTCTAAATAATAAGTGAGAATTTTTCAGTGCAACTGCTGCCTCCAACAACTCATTGTTTAGCTGCTGAATTTGATCAAGTTCGTTGAAACTTGCACTTTCAGACAGTTCTTCACTCAATTTGGCGTCTCTATTCTATTTTTTTTCCCCCAAAAAAACAGTTTACTTTTTTTTTTTTTGGGTCTTCAAAGTTCAGAACAAAACCGTTTTTGGAAGTGATTCATGCCTCTGTTGTAGTTCATTGCTTCCTTGTTCTGCAGCATTTTCCTGATTTCGTATGGAGCTGCTTTGGAGTGCTTCTTCAGACGATGTTTGAACCTGCTCACGAAAATTTTGCTTTTCGTTCTCCAGTCGTTTGTTTAAGTTTTCGATTTCCTGTGTCAATACATGGTTTTCAAATGATAAATCTTCCAATTTTATTTGCAACTGCTTGACATTATACTCATATGTTGTTTTTTCTTTGCTCATTTCCTCTTTTTCCAGAAGCAACGTATGATGGAAATCCATTAATTTTTGTTTGGCAGTGTTCAGCTGTGACGTAAGATCTTCATATTGCTTACATTTGGATTGTTTCAATTCATTCATTTCGCTTTTGGAAGTAAGCAATTGCTGGGTCAGATTGTTTATGACTTGTTTATGTTCTTGGAGCTCTCTGGTAAAATTTGAAGAAAAGCCCATATTGCTTGCTAGTTGAGCTTCTAGTGCTGAGAGTTTGTTTTTTAGATCTAGATTTTGCGCATTCAGTGACTGATTTGCATTGCGCAACATTGAGTTGTCTGACTCTGTGTTAATACACATTTTCAATTTGAAACTTTTGAAGCAGAAATATTTTGTTTTTTCTTTAAGCAAATATAAAATTGTTCGTTAATACCTATTTGTTGCAACTGTTTTTGTAAAGACCAACTTTCTTTCATTTGTCGAATGTACAATGTTCTGAAGTTAGCTTCAAATTGCTTTATGATTTGTTCAGATTTTGGACTTAATATGTCTGGCTCACTGTTTAGTTAAATATGTGACAGTTTTGAAGGATGCTAGGTTTACTTGCTAAGTTTACACTTTCGAAAGGGGCAATGTAGAGAATTGAAATGCCTAACTCCCAGAAGTCAGAATTTACAGATGTTGATTCTCTTGACGCAGAAGCTTTGTTATTCTTCATGGAATTTGGTTGTGATGACGTAGTTTTATTGTTTGTACTGTCGACAACTAGCTGAACACTGTCCTCTCGTTTGGCCAATGTCAGAAGCTCCGTTTTGTCTGCCTGTAGACACATATTTTCTGTACATGAGACGCTCGACAAGATAAGATTTTGTTTTGGTTCGTCAAGCTCCATTGCGAATGGCCTGAATTTAGAAGACGTGCTATAGTTCACTTTTACCTGTTTTACACGTTTCATAAAATTCAAAGTTAACAAAGTTTCTTGTAAATTTTCTTTTGACCAATGGATGCAAGCAATCATCAAAGTTTTGCAATCGCTTAAGGAAGTTTTCAGAATTCGTGTTAATTTGCTGTTACGATAAGGAATAAAACTGCTGTTCGCATTCTCGCTAGGATTTTCTGTGTGTTTCTTTTGCTGCGCCAAAAGAGAGGCAATCACACTATTCAAAGCCGCTAAAGATTTGTTGATAGCTGCACTTTCAGCTCTTTCTTTTTGTGAGTGCTTCTTATAGTATCCTTCTAATCTCTCAGAGCCAGCTAAATCAACAAAATGCAGCTTTCCTTGAATCAAGCGTAAGCCCGAGCTCTGAGTACAAACGCCACGGGGAAGACGCACAGAAAGAAAAAAAACATGTTCAATTAAACTCCCAATTTTGCCAGCTAAAGAAGATATAAAATATCTAACTTCTGTTGATATGGACTTTTCTAGCCGTAAAGTCACAATGCAATGTGATCTTGATGATCTTTTGTTGGATTTTGTAGCGCTCTTGTGTCTCAAAAAATGGGCCTTTTTGAAGAGAGCATTAGTTTCAGTTTTGTTTTTTACAATGTGCCATGATTGGCCTTGTACTTGAAAATTGCCTGACGAGTACTCTCTGACCTCCTTCAATTTTGATGTTTTCGAAAGATTTTTGTTTTGCTTTTTTCTGCTTTTTTTTTTTTTTAGATTTTACAAAAAAATACTAAACCAATGAAATGTCCGTTTGGTCAGCCAACAAGTCGAACACTCTTTCATTATAAAATTCAATTGCAGATATCATGACAACAGCCTTTACATCCTTTGCTTCAATACGTTCGTGTTGAGACAATAAGTGATCAAACAACTCGTTGGCTGCAAGCAGTGCGATTCCAGAGTCACAGCTGATTTTATTATCGTTGACTTCTCCACTCCCACTGCCAAATATTGTATATGTTTTTCCTAAAGTTTAAATTTGAAAGTGATGTGCAAATGTTAAAAAAGAATCAAATTTTTTGATTAATATCAGGTACTGTTGCATCATATTTGCAAAAAAAAAATTCGTGAACATCAGATTTGCACACAAGCAAGCGCTTTGCTTTGTGACCATGTCATGAGCGATATAGTCAGTTTTTTGTTTAAACCTGAGCCTGTTTGACCATAAGCAAGAACAGTTGCGTCCGAACCTCTTGTAACGTCCCTTACAAGCGGCTGCACACATTCATAATAAAGTTGCGATTGAGTAGTTTGCTGCCCAAATACCGCATCCGCCTTGAAAACCTGGAGTATTTATTGTTGCGTTTTAAACAAATTTTGATTATTTTTTATTTTCAAGGGACCTGTTGTGCTGACGGAATGCAGACTTTTTTTTCGTCTGGTAACAGTTGCACTGCGACGTTTTCATTAGTTTTATCCGGACTATGCAGATATAATAATGTAAAATTGTTTTGTTGTGGATTCACATTTGCAAAACTAAACTTTGTGAAAGGTTTGCAACGAATTACTACTTTCATTGTTTCCTCTTGCATTTGGTTGGGTTCCTTTATTTGCTTCCGGGTGACAGTATGAATTCCTTTCAAATTTCAACAAAAAAAAGCAATAATTACTCATTTTCTACGCTTTAAAAATATATTTGAAATATCATCTTATGCAAAATAGTGTGATTTATTGCTTTTATAATTTTGAAATACTTTTAACACCAATAAAAAATTATTTTCAAACCATAATAATTAAAAAGTACCGTTCTAAGTTTTGTTTTAATTTCCAGCTGATATTCCAACTACTCGTGTCTTGTTGTAGTGCTAATCCCTCTGCTTTTTTTGCTTTTTTTCTACGTCACATTTGAGAAATTTGAAAATAGCCACAAACAAAGCTATTGGACGTTTACAGAAACGAACAAAGCTACAAAAAAAAAGGGAAAAATCATATATACAAATTAAGCTTTTCGTTTATCGATACGTATAGTATTATTTATCAATCTCTTGAAACAATGTCAAAATCTTTAGATTCAACAATTATGAAATGTCAAAGCGACAGTGATTATAGCAATGCTCTGCAAAAAGCAAAAGGAAAGCCAGTCCTCATTGACTTTTTCGCGACATGGTATTGGGGTCACACAAAAAAAAAGTTTTAAAAAATGGCAACATTAAAAAAAACTAATTGAAAAAAAAAACTTGGAATAAAAAAGGTGTGGGCCGTGCAAAGCAATCGAACCCGAGTTAGAAAAATTGGCGAAACAATACGCGAAAGAAATAGCATTTATAAAAGTGGATGTGGATCAATGTAGAGGCGTGGCGAAACAGTTTGGTATTCGTGCGATGCCAACATTTGTATCATTGTCCGCGGACAAAAATGAATATCAAAGACTGCAAGGAGCAGACGTAGAAAAATTGAAAGCCTTGTGTGCAGAACTGACCCAAAAATTTCAATCGTTTCAAAGCTTCAGCGGGAAAGCGCATACATTAAAAGACACAGGGTCCGAAAAAAATCAAAAAGAAGCAGTGGACTTATCATCGATGGCAGACCTTGTGGAAAACCTGTCCCTGAAGGATGATCAAAAAGATAAAGAAGGAATAACTGTGCAGTTGATCATGAGCGGTGGCGAAAAAAAACTCTCAAAATTGCTCCTACTACCACTGTCTTGCAATTATATGGACATGCCAAATACTTACTTGCCAAAACTCAAGATAACGAAAAACCATTCCAACTCTTAACTGGGTTTCCTCCGCAGCCCTTGCTGGAACCTAATTCCACCGCTAAAGAGGCTGGATTAAATGGAGGACGAATCACTGTCAAAATGCTGTAGAAAAACAAAGGGGCAAAAAAAACAACAACATGGAAGCAGGGACGTGGGGAGGGGGAATAAACTAGAATTGAGAAAAAAAGAGGGATCAACGACAAAATTTGAAGTAGTCCAAAAAAAAAAAGTTTCCTTTTTCTTTTTTGTTTAAGTTTGGTTTTTTTAATATTAAAAAAAAATGGAGAAAACAATGTCGTTCAGTTTTTTTTTAGTTTCACTGGAAGTACACTTATTCTTTGGTACTTCAACAAGTAACTCTTAGAAACTATTTCTCGGCTTTTGCCTTTTTTTTTTCTCGCTCTTTCAGAATTAGTCTTACCCCAAAACTCCGATAAATATATTAGAAAAAAATGGAGTGGGTAGCTACTAACACTTTTTTATCCAAAACACTGCCCTTCTTTCAGAAAGTAGCATTTGTGTCAGGCAGTTTAGGTTAGGAAAGCAACAAGCAAAAGAAAAAAAATCGTAATAAAAAAATTTGACTAGTTGAGTTGTCGGAACCTTGAGGGAAAAGTGAAAGGGACAATTGTTTCCAAATTTGATTTCATTTTCAAATATAATAGCTTGAATGAGCAAAATTTCTAATGCTCTCGATCTTAGCCAGAAAGATCGAAGCATGCACGCATTGCGTGAAGATGTAGCCAAGATTGTGCGATTTTTAGAAGAACACCGCGGCGCGAATACAGTGAACAACATTCGAAACCAAACAAAAATTGACATATCGGGAAATGTAGCATTGCAAAAATCACTTCAAAAAAACGACAAGATTATAGTCCATAACAATACCTATCAATATAAGGTAAAAGAAAAAACATTAAATAAAAAAAGACAAGTTTTGTCCAAAAAAAAAGAAAAAAAAATTAATACAAACAAAACAATGAAACAGCCATACGTAGATAATGTGCACAACAAAAACGATTTGTGCTTGTATCTGTCAAGCAATCCTCAAGGAGTAGAAGAGAATTTCATAAAGGACGCGTATTGGGGATGTGAGAAAGATATAGCCGATTTGATAGCTCAAAAACGGGTCATCCCATTTTCGAATGTGTTGTTTTGGTATCCAGGTATTTTGAATAGTAGTGATGATCCGAAAGACTTTTTTCCCATCATTGATGAAAATATTAAGAAATTGTGGAGAGACATCAAGCTCCCAGAAAGCAAAACCGAATTGGAAAAACGACTCATTGATAACCAATTGTTAAATGACAATAACTCAGGAATGAACCGCAAACGAAAGGTTAAAAGTTCTTTGCTCAGCTCCAATCCTCAAAAGCGTCGGCGCTTAACCAACTGGACCAAATACAAAAAAAACATCACGAATCAACATTTGATGGTGGAGAACAAGCAAAAAGCAAAAGAGAACGATGAAGTTATACATGAATGATTTGCATAACAACAATAAAATACATATAACTAATCCTGCTAAAAGGGAACTAACTCATCTTTCCTTTTCTTTTTTTTTCCAGAGTTTTGTTCTTCTATCGCTTTCATTTAATTCGGTATACTGAAACGCACTTCATCCTTCCTCTTGCTCTTTTTTTTTTCACTGCTTTATTTTTTAATAACTCACAAATTCAAAAAAGTAAAAAATAAAAGAAAAAAGAAATAAATAAGTTGAAACACAAGTATCGGCAAAAAAGGTCAAGCCTGCATGGGATGACAGGTCAGGAAAGGTTCTTGCGAGAACCCAGAAAAAAAACTCGATAATGTCTCGACATAAGCAAGCACCACCAACCGAGCCTGTAGAGCCAAGTGATCAAGAGCCACAACAGCAGAATTCCTCCGAAGCAGCTGTTGAGAACGAGGACTTGCATACAAGCTTACAGCAACAAGAACAGCCCAAAAAAGCAAAAAAAAAGAAAGGAAAAAAGGAGATAAGAATTCATATTGTTTCGACGGTGGAAGCATGCGAAGAAGCGATCAAGACATTATCTACATTGCGGTATGTGGGATTTGATTGTGAAGGTTATTCAAGTCTATCGCGAAAAGGAAAGATAGCATTGATGCAATTTGCATCAAGTCGAGACAGTTATGTGATAGACATTCAAGCAATGAACGACGAAATACCAAAGTGTGTGAAAGATTTTTTGGAGCAAAAGCCGCACCCAAAAAAAGGTCCGATCAAAATTATTCACGACTGTCGAGCCGATCAGGACGCACTATTTCACGTATACGGAATACGTCTCAACGGGGTATTCGACACCAGTGTCGCAAGTGTGGTGAAGCGCACGGAGCTCGGCCGCCAGCCTACGCGTTTGTCAAGTCTGTCTGGACTGATGGAACGAGTATTGCCTTATAATCTCATGGAAAACCTGTCCATCTCTTATCCGACGGCAATATCATCCCCAGATGGCCACGTCGATCCAAATGTCGTTGATACCAAATGCGATGACATGACACGTCATGTGGATGCCAAACAAGATCAATCGACCCCTCCACTTTCATCCCCTGAAAAATTAATTGTCACGACTACATCTTTCCAGTCCTGTTTACAATACGATCCATCAAAAAGAACCAAAGCAACAAGTTTTTTGTTTGTTTGTTTGTTTGTTTATTTAATAATAATAATAATAATAAATATAATTGGGTTTTTCAATTAGTGAATATGTTTGGGAGCAAGGATGGGATAAAGATGAAAATGCGCAAGGATCCGAAATTTTGGGGAATTCGTCCTCTGACTAAGGAAATGATTGTGTATGCTGGATTGGATAGCTACCTCACTTTACAAGTTGGACTCCATTTTATTCACTCCTTTGCAAAGAGACCGGGACAATTTGAAGTCGCTTTTTATGTAAGCAATACCTATTGGAGTCAGAGCATTTGCAAAAAAAGTAGATATGCTCCAGGCACTGCATTTGTGCCTGCACAAATACTTAAATCTGTTAGTCACTATCCTTCTCCTTCAGAGCTACTTCCTCTTTATGCTTCTATCGAGCATGTTGCGTCGGATACGTCTTAATGCTTCGCCCGTTTTGCTGGCTTTTCAATATCTTTTTATTTTACTTTTTACACATCTTGAACATATAATGACATTTTCAAATCTTCGCATCTTTACTGCAGAAAATCTTTTTGCGATGTTCTTGTGTTTTTCCTCTTTCGCCCTCACAAACTGATATAAAATATGCTTGTGTCTGGACAGTAAATATTGAAACTATAGTTCAATTGTTTTTGAATTAAATCTGTTGAACATTTTTTTTATATACATGAAACAGTTAGTATCACGAATTAAACGATAAGTAGTAACAATCTTGCAATGGTTGAGATAAACTAGTAACATACAGAGACAATACATTTAAATCATTTAAAACTTTAAGACATAACAAATATCATTGTTTATTTATAAAACTTTTTGTCGCAAAAAATCAAATAAATGATGAAGTTGTGGAAAAGAATAAAATGTTTGCAATTGACAAAAAACTGTAAAAAATTTTCTTTTAGGAAAACAATTTCCACTAGCTAAGTTTTCGATCCTGATTGAGGTATGTTAGATTAAGAAGCCATCACTGGATTTTTAAGAAAATGAATTAAGTGAAAATTGTGAGAATAATTTTTCTCAACATATTTACAAGTTAATTTTAAAAGGATAGCTTCTGATACTGATAGGTGATGAAGTAAACATAGAAACAATGTATTTGTATTCAAGCGTTGAGTTAATATTAATACTCGTAATCAAAAATAAACAAAATACTCTAAATATTTATTGCCAAAATTAATAACTAAGTGTCTTGTAAAAAATTATTTTAAACTTTTTTTGTTTATTTTGTAGTGATATGTTCTTTTTCTTAAAACGAGATGATTTATTAACTTGAGGATAAGCTTTTGTGCTGTTGGTGAGTGCAAAAGGATGAAAGAAATAGTCTAAAATTCTGGCATCAGCTTGTGCAAATATAAATTATTTTAAAGTTTAAGTAGTTTCACGAAAACAAAAGTTTAAATTAAAAGGGATAGACGTGCGTCTATTCAGTTGAAAAGTAATGTCGGACATTCCATCAAATTATGGTTCCTCACCTCCACGTCTCTTTGAGTATTTTGCCATTGTTGGTTTGGAGCAGACCAACTTTGCGTTAACTGCGAAAAGCGAGATTCCTGTTGACGCCAAAGGTAAGTAGGACAGTGAACGGTGAAAAGAGCGGGCATGTTGCATTGGATGAAGTAGATTTCTAGGATGGTGTCTGTTGTTGTGAAAAACAGATATGGGATTCCGTCCAATTATAAAATACGCCTACAATGCCAATCAGAGCGTGCAACAACGAGGGCAGACGGTGCACGCTTCTTCGTTGTCGTCTAATCTATTGTTTTTGGACGACATAGTGACAGACAAAGAAAAAAGCGACAGCGTGAAAAAGAAGATGACAGCACAAGAGATGGAAGGAGAGAGTGAAATACTCATGCAAATGCGTAAATTTTGTTTCCCTGACTTATCCGAAATAATTAAAAGGTATTTAAATTTGAAAGCCAACCAAAAGACACAAGATCAATGTTATCGCATATTGTTTCAACATCAAACCCAATCCGAAAAATTCGACTTTGTTTTGACCAAGATCGGGGCCCAGAGGATGTATGGGCATTGTTGTCGAGTTTTTACCATTGAAGGTAAGGAGCTCATAAACATGTACCTCCTTTTTTTTTTTTTAAAAAAAAAAGGGGGGGCAATGTTTATTGTTTTATTTATTTTAATTTTTTTTTAAAACAAACAAACAAAAAAAAAAAAAAAATTCTTTCGCAAAAAAAAAAAAAATTTGTAATGATCCCCAATGACAACAACAAAAATAAAACCAACAAGCAAATGGTAAATGCTCTCAAATGCCGATAAGTTTGTGCTTGGTATCCAAATACCCATTTTTATCGCTGTTGGAGCAAGTGATGGACAACCTTTTGGCACGATGGCTGTGTTGTCCAGAGGCCATATTCCCGTTGTTGGATAGCATTGTGGAGCACCCCGTTCCGGCTTTGGGAGACGTGTTTCATGTGCGTGTCAAATCGCAAATCCCAAATATAGCAGATGAAGTCATCACTTTATGGCTGCAAGATACGTATCACGTTTCCTTGCGTCCTTTGTTTATGGCGTTGTCCATTGAGGTTCTTGTTTTTGTGCTGTCCTGCATTTTAACAGAAAAAAGGTCATTTTTTTTTTTTTTTTTTTATATCATTTTCGTTTTAACTGATTGGCATATATATGTATATACATATATGTATATATTTATTTATTTGTATACATTTATGTGTAATACGATAAATAAAAAAGAAATTTGATTGGTTGCTGGGTTAGAATAGTGTTTTCGAGTGAGTCTTTGGAGAAGCTGAGCAGTTGCATTCATGGGATAATGGCGGTAATCTATCCTTTTCGATGGCAACATATCTTTGTGCCGATATTACCTGAACAACTGTTGAACTACTTGGCGGCGCCGATTCCGTTCGTGATTGGGATCAAGTCGTACTTGATCAAGCATCTGGACAAGCATCCCGTGAGCGAGATTGTGCTCGTAGACTTGGACAACAACACCGTCAAGTCCAGTTACGACGACTTGGTCAAGCTGCCTCAAGAGCCCACGTGGAAGTTGAAACGCGAATTGCAAAGACTTTTGAAAAGAACCAAAGAAATGCTCTCCATTGACTCGAGCACAGATACCAAAGAAAGCACCACCACCATCACCGCCAACAATGCTTTGAAAATGAAAAAATTGAAGATTTTTGATAACATGCATGGTATCATTTTATTATTATTATTATTATTATTATTATCTATATTATGTTCACTCCTCTTATTGGCCCCCCCCCCCCCTTCTTTTTTTTTTTTTTTTTTTTTTTTTTTT
>ASPP01001046.1:0-10682 GCA_000512085.1 Reticulomyxa filosa
ATATGTTTTATGCGTTCAGTTTTCTTTGCAACTTACTGTATTTTAACTTAGCTTCAGGCTTTTTTTTTAATTTTATAAAGATTTTTGTAATTATATATTTAGCAAAAACAACTTATAAATGTCTCCTTTTTTATTTATACTAATTATACTAACATAAAATCTTAAGAAATAATGTTTATTCTTTTTGAGAAATTGCATTGTGAGGGCTACACTTTAAACATGAAAGGAAAAATTATGAATAATTTTGGCATTACAATTTTATGCAAATTAATGTCTCCGCTTATCACATGGAAAAAAACATTTTTCAATACTAGCATTACATTTTACCGACAAAAGTTTAAATTTGGATTTCTTGTGACACGTGAAGCTTTGTCTCACGTTTGAGTTGATAAAGTGTATAAAGATAAGTACACTTTAAACATATGGTATGTGGCTTTTGGAATCTTGAATCGGTCTGAGTTCGGTCTCCACAGAATTTGGAGTAAAAAGGCTTGCCAATCTTTAGCGTCAAAAGTAAGCAAATAACGTTTGTTGAGCTTTCAATGGCCCAATAATTGTTAATTTGTCCCCATACTGTCCCAGAGCCGTAGGCCAGTTCTAAGGTATAACAAGCTAGCATTATATCTGTCACTACATAAGCGATCACTGTCAGCAGCACCACACGTGTTGCCGTGTTGATGATCTCGAGATCTCTGTCTAACAAAACCGGCAGTTCAGTGTCTGATTTATTTTATTTTTTTGTGATCCTCACACCAAAAGACGTTTTTTTTAATATAAAAAAAAAGATAAACCTTTCATCTCTGCCACAAGACTATTCCTTTGCAAATTGGTTGTGACGACCAACTCGAACAAGCCACGAACAAACAAAAAACACATAGTCAAGCCAAAGTGCCTTCGATGATAAGCAATAGTATAAAAATGTACGGTACGAGCGTCTTGTAACCAAGCGACCATATAATTGACCCTATAAACGAAACAGCAATAATGGCAATGGCATATCCCAAGAGAAAGAGGTATACGCGTTTGCTATATGCGTATATACTGCCCTCAAATGATATATGCAGCCGATATGACCACAACAATGCATTGAAAAAACGTCCGAGCATCCATAACAATTCTGCAATCGATTGCAATACATATGACAGTTGACCGGACTGAACTTCATACAAATACAGTAATCCCCAACATGCTGTTATTACTGCTGTCAAAAGCATAAAAAATATAAATAATCCGGCATAAATGTCGCTATAGTGTTCTCTGCTTATGCACCCCTTACTCGAGCGCAGGATTGCTGGTTTGTTTGAGTCAGCACGGTCACACTGCTTCACCAGGAAATATACAAATACTGATGTAATTATCACTGTTCCTATAATTGTAACTATTGTGCTTGGCCAATCCGCTTTTAGATCAAAACTTGCTGGCATCACTAAGGCTTCAGCCCGTCAAAAAATGTGAACCGTAAACGCTTGAACTTGGTTATGTGTACACCGAAAGTACAACAAGAAAGAAACCGAGTTATTGTAGATAACCAACAAAGGACGTGATCTTTGCAAATAATTATCACAATAACAACAATAAAAAGTGTGGAGGATATCAATGTAATGAAACTATTTATTTATTTGTGAAAAATATTTGTTGAAAAGATTATTCCAAAAGAAAATATTATCAGCATGAAAAAATCAAACTAATAAGCACAGGAAAAGAAAGAAAACAAAAAGAAGATTAAACCCGCACAAAAAAAACACCGAAAGACCAGTACCAAATCATAGACATGTTGTTTTTCCCTTGCAAAGAGAAAAAGGTCCGCAACCCCAAAAAACAAACCAAAAAATAAAAGAAAAAAAAGAGGAAAAACATGTTCCAAAAAACAAGAACAAAAGAGAAAAAAAATAGATAAGAAATGACAAAAACATTCCAAATTTTGCAAAAAAGGAAGCAAATAAACAAACAACGAAACAAAACAAACCACGAAGTGAGACCAAGCATATTCAATATCTCTTGATCCCTACAAAGCTTTGAATTTACAATAATCAAATATAGATCAGTGCCATTGTACAAAAACATACACAGCTATCGCCCACTGATGATTGAGTGGTAATTCTAATAGGTCTTGAACCGAAATAGAGAAGGAGAAGGAGATGCAATAGCGGAACGAAGAACCGTTTTTGTGCTTTCAATGGACAGCTCCAGCTCTTCGTCCTCCATCGCATCGAAGGTAATATGCTGCAGAGTGTGGGTCGATGCTGGTGTAAATGATAACGACGCAATGTCAATACTTTTTCGGGTTTGCGGTTCCATTGTGGAAGTAAAGCCAATGGAACTGCACCATTCCAAACTGGGCGATACACCAGAACTTGGTGTCCAATCTTGTCGATCTTTTCGACATGAGGAATTAAGCGTATCTTGTTGATTGCTTTTGCTATCCTTTTTATCGGATTGCCATTTCGCCTGGTTCCAATCGAACCCAAATTCGCCACTTTGTTTCGTTTCGACGTATAGCATTAGCTCATTTCTTGCCTTTCTTTCGGATGAGTCCATCGAATCGTTGCGTTTTTTGCTGGATCTCACTTGCTTTTTATCCGCTGAAGTCATTGTGTTCTTTTTTTTGTCAAATGTCTTTCTGTTGCTGTCGACATTTTCATTTGTCTTCAATGTGTTATCACTCTTGCATTTCGTTTCGACACGTTTATATTTACGGCCGTTGTGTTTGTTTGCGCAAGCAAAGAAGGAGTGCATTTCTCCATCCGTGTCTTTGTTTTGTTTGTTTATTTGAATGTGTATTTTCTTTGGTCAAATCGTGTGTGTGCGCGTGTGCGAAAAGAATTGCAGAGACACAACGCAATGCAATACAAAACGATACAAAAAAAGCATACATGAATGGTTGCGCATCGACGAATAACGTGGTGGAGAGATGGTTGCCTCGACGTCTTCTTCGTTTTCGATTGTCGTTAGAGAATTACACAGCCGCAAAGATTCAAGTCCCTTCGGGGTGGGTTTTCTGTACAATTTTTTTTTTTTTTGTCGTTGTAATATACACGTGATAAATACAAACATTGAAACAAACAAAAAAAAAAGACGAAGCTGTGGAGTAGCTGTAAATTTGCTTGAACACCGTAAGTCGACATTGTGTCTTCATCGTCCTCATCCATCGAAAGCGAAAGTACTTGGCGTGTGTTTTCGTTTGTACTTTTCGTAGTGATGGCAGACTTTTCGTTTGACTCATCTTGGGAGTTGAATTGCTTGATGCTTTCGCTGCCGGCGAATATTTCTTTTTCTCTGTGAAAAAGCGCGACCAAACGATCAAAGTCATCAAATATAACACACACACGCACAAATCAATGATAACTGCAAGGACGCGGTTTTGGGCACTGCTGACACGGGTGTAGGATGCTGTCGCAAGACAGGATAGGGATGGGAGATGGAGTTGATCATATACTTTTGTGACAAATCAGCTTGATAGCAATGGCTTTTATCCATTTCTTGCTGTGCATGTCGCTTATTGGAGACAAGGGAATCACTGGAGACTGTCTTCATGTCCATGTTAACCGAAGCGACGAGTGACTTTGTAACCGTTTTGTGGGGCGTTTTTGCTGCTTTAGTAGCAAGCAAATGTTTGCCAGGGGACATAAATTTGTTTGGTTGAACAATCATCGGTACTTTGGACGGAAGCAACATCTCACCGTTCACTTCTTGATGTTGTTTTTCATTTTTCGGTGAACTGATTATTAATTGATCGTTCTTGGCCGTAGCATATTCTTTTGTTATCTTGGTTGGCGATTCCACTTCAACGTCGTCATAGTACAAGCTCGTTTTATCTAATTCCACGACTATTTTTGTTCTGACATCTGTTACCGAAGCCACTTCTTCGCTTCTTTCCATAGCCAGATTCAATGACAACATAATTTCACTTTCTTTTCTTACGTTGAATTCGCAAATTGACGCACTGTTTTGCTCGTCCATTTTCCCAAAATAGCTATCCAGTTCTTTTATGTCCGATTCATCAAACAGGGATAAGTTGTTTGAGAATATTGATCTTTGTTCGCCCTTTTTTTTTTCCCCCCCCATACATATGTAAAGTACGTATACACCAGTCGACGCAATATGCAAATATAGTTGTTTTTTTTTTTTGATGAAGAAAGAATAATTAAAAACCCGTTTGTATTTGTAAGTGTAGAATCTTCTTCCAAATCGATCAATGTGGACATGGACCAAATCGGAATAAACTCCAAATCGCAATTCACAAATGAGTTGTTGGGCTTTGCAGTCATCCCAAATGGACAACAGCTCGTGCTCTTTGATACCACTGTTCGAAGTTTTGAATAACCGTTCCAACAAATGCCGAAAGCGCTCAATTTTTTTTGGGTCAAACCAATCCATCGGTCTGTTTTTGTCAGTAAAAAAATTTCAAACTTCTCTCTCAACAAGTAACTAATCACTTAAAGCACAAAAACTAGTTTGTTTTTCTGACACTAACAATTACAGCACTAATTCGATCAAGCAAAAAAAAAAAGTAAAAGGCGCAAATTAGTAATGTACCTCTCATTCAACAGACTTCTGTCTGCCAAACATTAAAAAAAAGTGTATATATACGTTTTTTGATTGGTTGAAAAGTGTAATAAGAGAAGTTTACAATCGTATTACTTTTATCATATCTTTTTTTTTTTCCATTTTGAATTCTTTTGGTCAATCACAAGTACTTTTTAAAAAAAGGATGAAAAAATAGAGGAAATAACACAAGAGAGAAAGAGGGGGAAAAAAAAAAGAGAAAGAAACTCTTTATTCATGACTTCTTTTGGCTCATCAATATCTCTTATGTTTGGGTGGGGATCTTGCTTTTCTTTGAAACTGTAAACTGGAAAACCATAGCAAGCTATTAACGATGAATAGTCCAAAGCCGGAAAAAATAAAAAATCCTCTTCTTTTTCTTGCATGCGGAGCTGGATAAAATCTTGGCTTACTCCTTCCTCATAGTTTGTCAGCATCAAGCCCCCGTTGCTGCTCTCTTTTCCTTCTCTTTTTGGATTGATCGGCGTCACATTGATTGGCAACGTATTATCCCAATGGCCGCTTTCTGGCATTACGCTGTTATCCTTGAGACTATTACAATTGCTTTGTAACATCGTCAGCAATGCCAACAAGTTTTCGTCATTTCGAGTTATCCGCGATCGCATACGGTCCTCGGGATAGTGCATCAATGATTTCAATGGATAGGACACATGTAAAGCAAGGTCCATACCATTGTTGTCCCATTTGTCTTGGGTGTTCTCGTCAGACGACTCGGACGACACGTCTGAGCTGTCAGATGAAAGCGGTGACATCTCTCTTCCAGAGGAAGGGGATAAGAGCATTAATGTGGAAAGATAACAACTAGCTGCGTTGCTCTGTTTTGTTTCAATATTTGATGCGTATTTAACATCAT
This sequence comes from Reticulomyxa filosa, assembly GCA_000512085.1. Classification (NCBI taxonomy): domain Eukaryota; phylum Foraminifera; family Reticulomyxidae; genus Reticulomyxa; species Reticulomyxa filosa. The sequence continues at coordinate 5,420 of ASPP01001046.1, forward strand.
GATTTGAACTCATGTTTCTTCTCTTTTGTAGTTGTTTTCCGTTAGTGCTGTTCTTTCTTTTTTGTTTTTTTTAGAGCCGCGTTTGTGTCCCCAAGTTGTGATAGCACAGTGTTATTTGGATCTTTGTTTGTTGAATTTATTGCTTTAATGTCAAATTTTGGTGAATTCGTTAAAATCAGAAAAATTGAACGTTTCAAGATCCAACGATAACTTATTTTATCAGATTAAGTTAAAACAATTGCAAGTCTAATTGGTTTTTTATTTTAACTTTCCCTCTCGATTCATTTTGTCAAACATTCTCCCGTTTTATTGTTTTCAGGAAAACATGGGTTAGTAGATGAAATAAACATTTCAGGAAACAAATCTTTCAATGTTTGTTCTGCAGTGATACGAAAAGGGTTACATCTCCTGTCTAACTCAGGGGTGAACAAGGTATTATCTAAATTGGACGGCTGTTTGGATGCACTTGGATTTGGTTGTGATGCCGAGGAAGAAGAAGGAATATTTTTATTTGTGCAATTGTTTTGATGGCTATGATTTGTATTGAGTGGGTTTGTCGTGACAACCGCTGTCTCGATACGTTGTGTTTTATCTAATTGCGCCTTTGAACTTTGACAACAGGCGCAAAGTACCGCGCAAGACTCATTAATATGATAACAAGTTGTGCAATTCCACGTGTCTGTGCTGTTATCATTCAGTCGTCTTTTTTTAAACGAGTGATCGTCATCAACCGCAGCCTTTTGTTTTTCAAAGCCCAAATACGTGTCGAGCGTGTCTTTTCGATCACGCTTTCGATCGTTGCAAACACGATCAACATTATTACCGTTTTGAGAACCTGTGCAAGGCCCCTTCTTCTCTTCACTTTTTGTTTCGGACTTTTCTTTATTTTTCTTCTTCTCAAAATGAATATATATGCATACACACACACACATTTTCAAAACTTTTTTGAAAATTGTCAAAAAAATGTATAAATGTATATATGTATATAAACATACATATTTTTTTTATTTTTTTTTTTGAAGGGGGTCATAAACTAATATTTTTCAAAAAGTTGAACTTAAACTTGTTCAAGCAAAAAATCTTCGTCATCATTTGTTGGCTCGTCAAGACCAGCAACAACAAAATCGGAATCGTTGTCATTGCTATCTGCATTGTGATCTTCTTCTTCCTCGTCATTGTCGTGTTGTAATTGCCGTCGCGTCGTTTTTCGAGAGCGTGCTTTTTTTTCAGCCCTGCTCTCGTTTTTCTTTTTCGAGTTCGTTTGCATTGAATTGCCCCGTTTCTTTCTTTGGGCTTCTCGTTTCTCTCTTGCCTTCACACAGTTTGGACAAAACCAATCTCCTTCAGGAACTTCTCTATTGTTGTTTTGATGATGACAATGTTGATGGTTATTGTTATGACAAAAGAAAATTACCAGGTTATGTATACGTAGAAACACTTGCATTACTCTCCTCAATGACATATACAAACATACACGCAGTGCAAACATTACCTCAAATGGACACACAAAGCGTGAAAGTATCCATCGCAACCATCACAAATGAGCGTTGTAATATTCTCTAGTAAACCACACACTTCACAAAATCCTGGGTCTTCATCACTATCTTCAGGCCTTTCTTTAGAATCGTTGTCATCAGGTTGCTCCTCATTTGATACTACCATCTCTTTCGTCTCACCCACTTTTATGTAAAAAAATGGCTCCTGGCATAAAGGGCATGTGTTCTTTTGCTGTGCACGAGTTGTTATACCGTGTATTTGTTCTTTTGGGCTTGCTTCATGTTCCTGCCGCTTTCTTTAAGAAAAGGGAAGAGAGAACCATTGCTGACTTGAGACCAACGGTCTATGCATTTTTTGTGAAATGTATGATTACAGCTTGAGATCTCTGCTAGAGTCGAATCCAAAGGATCAAGGCAAATGGCACAATTCGTGACATCCGTTTCCATTCTCTCAAATCCCTTTGTCTCAAGAAAAAAAAAGCGTCTTCCCACTCAAATTACTACTTTTGAATGAGCACGTCATTTTATGGTCATCAAAAAGAAGCCATAATTTTATTTTTTTGTGACTGGCCTTGAAAACGGATTCTTTTTGTTTAATGCACTGTTAAATTAAAAAAATATTCCAAATTACAATTGAAAACATCATTTTTTCCAATTAATATTAAATATTGTATAAAAACAGATAAATAATGAATAATATATTATATTCAAAGTTATTTTGGGACAATATTTTTATAATCAAAAATGATGGAATTTTTTGCTGTCATAACAACGAGAAAACACAAAGGGTCAAGTAAATCAGTGAACGAACGTGGCAAGTCGTTGTTACAAAGAATGTACCTTGCGTACACCATTGCAATACATCTACAAACTCTATTGTGCTCTTTTTTCAATCGCATGTTCATCACAAAGATGAAAAAGAAAAGCGAATATCTTTACAAGAGAAATTACAAATTGATTTTAAATCTTGATACGCCAAACTGCAATATTGTAAACACCAAAAAAGATATCATTTGCTCATACATTGGCAGTATCATTGATGTCGTGTTTATATTGCTTCAGTTCGGTTCGATGATTCAACTCCTTTTTTTCTATCCTTTTCAGAGTTGTTGATATTATTATTTGCAATGTTCTATATAAAGACCACAGCCGATGCGGAAGAAAACATCCAAAAATGCAGTTTATGAAACAAAACAAAAAAAAGAAGTCTATTATAAAAAAGGAGCTATTCTAGAAAAAAAAGTGTTACAATATTATATGCAAGCAAGAACTTTTTTTTTGAAAATAGAAATACAAAGATCACTACCACCACAGACAATGCCGAAAGAAAATCTCCAAAATTTAGAAGGATTAAATGGATTTACCAGATCGAGCAAAGAGCAAGTGTTGTCTGTAAAGGTGATAAAGTCCAACCCCGCTGGCATATCTACAGACATTGAACAGTAGTTAAATGTGACTAACTTCGTGTTATTATTTGCACAAGCAAAAACGAAGCATATGACAAAGTTATTATCTGGATTGAAACTTCCTCCTTAAAGTCGTTGAATTTTAATGCTATTTCTACGGCGGCGAATCATTTTGGAAACTCACGATGCAAACATTGCTTGGATGCGATGCTTAAGAAATGAATGCATTTCGATTATAATCGCAGTTGGTGTTGGGGACTAACAACGAGTGATGTAACGTGATTTATCATCCATAATTGTATGTAATATCAACTGAAGCGGTCCAAATAGAAAGATATACATATTATTACATGTTTGCGTACAAACGTCGACAATGAGCGTAAATCTACTTTTGCCTATTTGTATATCAGTGGAATATATACTATCTTGATAGACAGCACTACCACCAAGTTCGATTCTAGCGTCCTTTCTGCAGTGGACAAGTCAGTATCACTTACACTTACATTCAGGTATGTTTGATTGTATACCTTTGATTCTTTCAATGTCATAGGAACAATTTTTTTTAGTAGATTGGTAAATGTTTAACTTTTTTTTAAAAAAATTATATTTGTATCAAATGAAAATTTAAAATATGTAATCACTGTTATCAAAATTTACTGCATCATCAATATATATAGAATCATTCTATTTGCATACAAATGTATTTATGATCATATCACTATACAACAACAGCTGTTACAATTGGATAACCAAAGCTTCAATAATTGCATACAATCACTAAACTATAAACTGACCCCAAATGCAAAGCAATTCAAATCGCATGCGATGTTGATGTTTATTTACTAATTCGATTTTTGAATAAAATTTAATCTAACTGGCTTTTAATGATGCAAAATATAGAATTTACAAATAAGCTAATACAAGTGCCGAAAGCTATACTTTGCAAATGTCATCATGATAAATATCATATTCGCGTCTTGATTTTGCGTTTGATTAAAAAAATTACGTTGACAAATTTATTGATGTTTTTTTTCATAAAGTTAATACAAATTTTTTTTTTATTTTATTAATGACAGTGATTGGACTCGAACACAAATATCATCTAATTTCGATATGTCGTTGTCGCATTGCAAGGACACTAACATAAATAAATATACGTGTGCCAGTGTGTATGCAAGAATGCATATGGCCCTGCGACTTGGCATATAGTCATTCAAGACTCACACTGACCAGCCTAGCAACACTTTGAAGTTGCACACCTACAAAAAGTTCAGAAGAACTTCATAAAGGGGCTGGCCCTAATGCAGACAAGTGTCGTCAAGTACAGCGAGCTTTACGCATTAAGCTACAGCTGTCTCGTTTTTGTTACTTGACACACATTATCAATCTCACTCAATAAGAAAAAAAATAAAATAATTATTCACACAAAAACACAAACACAGTCCGACTTCACTTATTTTCGGAAGAAACTAGTGCGATGACAGAACTTTTTTATTGGATATAGGCAGAATATAATCAAAGATGAAGATTTATAATCAAAAGAAAATAACAGTTTTTTAAAAAGTATTGTTCATAGAAGAATAAAACTTTTTAGCTTTGTCACTTCGGACTTGATTGAAGAACAACAAGGCAAAAAATTTTTAAATAAATAAACTATTAACTTTTGGTTTTCTTGTTGCTAAAGAAAGAAAAAAGAATTTTGGAAGCAAACAAAAGGATTTGAAACGACATCAGCAACAAAAAAAAAGGGACTGCTCGGAACTTATAAATAAAAAATTTGATATTGTTTCTTTTGTATTTTTTTAAATTGTATATTCTGTATTTAGTTAAAAATAATTTCTTTCAATAAAAAATTTGTATTACACTATCTAGAAATTTTGAATAAAACTTAATTGAACTTACAAAAACTATTGAAAAAAAATAAAACAAAAATGATTATTTATTTGAATATCATGCCTTTTTTAATTAAATGATAATGTATAGTTAATGTTATTTGACAGTATTGTTGAAAATGTGATTTTGAAGTATTTATGAATTTGATAATTGAATTTTTGTAATATTTTTCATTTAATTTAATTAGCATCAAAAAAAATTTTAACAAGTATGCGCATAACATTTTTCAATTTTGTCCTATATGTTGGTTACTTATTTTTTCATTTATTGATTCGTATTTTGAGAGACTAACCTACTAAAGACTTGCACAAAGTGTAATAAGAAAATAGTATTTTTGAGAATTTAAAAAAGTAAAAACAAATACATTAGGTTGCAAAAAAAAAACTGAACACCTAAAATGCCACCTTATGAAGATGATAGATTTTCTTAATAAAAAATAAACATTTAAAGCTAATTTTTTTAAAAAAA
>ASPP01001054.1:0-10223 GCA_000512085.1 Reticulomyxa filosa
CCTTAAGTGTTATTAATTGATAAATAACCTTTAAATTTCAATTTCTTAATACCTACAATAGAATTCCAATATAATTTCCAATAGAAATTTCAATAAGAAAATAACAAAATTCTATTAAAATCAAGTAAAAAATCTTCCCAAATAACAAATTTGTAATATCTATTTGATTTTCCAATGACCCTCTTCAAGGGTTTTAAATAAATCTTCCAATTTATTAATTTAAATAATTGTATCAAAAATAACGAATTTTCTTGATAATCTCCAATACTGATATCCAAAATAAACTTCAGATCTTAGAAGATGTCGATGTATCTTGGCTTGTCCACCTAAATCCCTTCCAAAAAAACAACTTTTTCAGCAAGTTGAAAATGATGATGAATGTGGATATATATAATTTTTTTTTTTTTTACCAACCAAAGAGACAACATGGTATCTTAAAGGACAGTTAATTCATCAAAATTTTGAGTGTAGTCCTCTATTTCCACGTTTGAGTGGGTTTCCAAGATGTTGAGGCAAAAAAAACACATTTCAATTTTTTTTCTGTTTTCGTAATTGGCCCGCACTCAGATGCCTTGGCTTTCTCGCGCTCAGTTTCCGGAAGCCTTTGGCTTCCGCCCATTTTGAAATTTTACTTTCATTTTGACAACGCATTCTTGTTTCTCAATCCAAGAAACTTAATCACCGATGTTGCTGATTTAAGTTCTTTGAGTGACTACAATCGTTGGCGTATATAATGCAACTTTAAATGTTGAAGATTTATTCTTTGCTTTCTTCGCAATGTCATCCGTTAATCCACTATCTGGCTTCTTTCGTTTTGTGGCTGTTCGTCTTGTGAATTTGTGTCAACTCCATATCTATTTCCATTTCCAATGCTACCATTTATTTTACTAGTGGCAGTCAACACGTCTGCTTGCTTACCATTAGATTAGATTCTTGACCCAACTTTTAAGAAAAGTTAATGTTAATGATAAATATCAAATTTTTTTTTGCCTATTGCATTGTTATCTGAGTTGGAAACTGATTAAAAGAATTGTTACAATGAGACTGATGTGGTATTTGAATGAGCATCAGATGCTGCACAACACTTCAGAGTTGTTGAGATTGACTGAATCAATTTATTCGTCATTCGATAACAATTGAGTATCATATGCAGTGCTGTCTGACATTTCATCAGCACACAACAGTGTGGATTGATTGAGATAAGAAAAATGTGTTTGTGGTTGGACAGTTTCCTCAAGGACAGAACAATTCCTTTATGTGAATACAGAAATGTCAAATAACCAATTTTCTTTAATGCTTTTCCATAGATAATACTTGATTGATCTGTTTATTATTCAATGTCTTTGCATACTTGACTTTGTTTTTCTTTTAAATGTAACTGATTGTGTTGGGACCAATAATAATTTCCATTTGGATGCTCACAAAAATATATAATCCAAACTGTTCTCTTTTCATTTGTCTTCATTACTGGTGTAAATGGATGTGGTACTCCAGCACTGAATTTTTTAACACTTGAATTCATACCACTTGTCCAAATCTGTTATCCACCAATACAACCTTCCTTTTATTCCAAATTCTCTTTTCATTTCATATCTCCATACATTATCATGTGTAGATGATATATCCAATAACACATCATATGTCACACCATTGTGATCGAATGAAGGATAGATTGATTATGTTAATCTCAATAATAATTCCGAAGTGTGTCCCAAGATTGGAATCCTGCTTGAATTTGATGCAATAGATTGTGTTCGCCATATCAATCTCATTGCAATGATTCTTTCCAATAGTTTTCCAACAATGCAATTGGTAGATAATTCTTGAACATGCTATGGTCTCTATCTGGCTTCAATATTGTAACAATATTCGCTTTTTTTCATAATTTGGGCATTTCTAAAACTCCAATCAAATAATAATACAAATGAATCAATTGATAATATTCTTCTATTTCACTTGAGAAATCAGGATGTGATGGTGAGTAAACTATGATACCAATAATTCCACTTCTCAATATCTGTTCTTGCTGTTTGATCATTTGAGACAATGTCTCGTACATTCTTGAGCATAATAATCCTGTTTATTTCTGGATTTGTTGTTGTTTCCTTTCTTTTTTGTTTCTGCTTTTCAACATATCCAAAATTGTATATAGAGCATTTCGGAGTTCTTTGCTTCTTTTTTTGATCTTCTTTTCCATTTTTATCAACTTTTTTTTCACTTTATTGTCGCATTTCATTAAAATGATTTGCAATTTTCTCCAAATATTGTCGTGACATTGAAGTTTGAAAATGCACAAATCAGTCTTCCAAGTCATTGAGAATTTATTTGCTTTAATTGCCGCTGTCAATGTCTTCAAATATCTTCAATATCGATGTTTGTGATTTCAATGAATGTCCATTAACAGGACCAATGTTGGGTAATTATTGCAGAAAAATTCCTTTCTAACCTTCATTTTCTGCTTCAATATATTCTTTTCGTTTATTTCTTGTATTATTGCTGTTCTTTCGATCCATTTAATCGATTATCTTGTGAAATAACATTCATTGCAGAATGTCTAATCTTTTGCTTGATGTTTCATTTTGAACATTATCTCCAACTTCGTGTACATGTTGTTATCTTTATGGATGTCATTTTTCCTCTCGTTCTTGCCATGAATGTCTGCATCTTTATTTTGAATAGCGTTCAAAAGTGTTATTTGCAGTCACATGATAGCCTTTTTTCAAGCTCAAAATGCATGATGTTAAAAGCAGAACTTTTTTTAAGAGCATGTTTCTATGCCTGAGTATAGCATCTATCGATTACGTCTGCAAATGGAATATATTCAACACTGTAACAACACTAAAGAATGATTGTGCTGACTATACTTTAATTGGCCAGCCTTGCCAACTGCTTTCTTGTTAGCACTTCGCTGCTGTAAAAGACTCTTTCTTTTAACCGCATGTGCCTTAGTTTGGTGGTGGAGTTTATGCTTAAACCGACAACAACCACCATACCCAAATAAACTGCAACAACAATTGCCAACAAAATAAGAAAATTGTTGAAGATACATACTAGTTTTACAATGTCCAACTACTATTAAAAAAAAAATTTTACTATAAACGATTTTCAAGATTAAAAAAAAGTTTCTTCTTTTGCTTCTTTGTCTTGTTTGCTTTTCTTGGTTCTCAAGACTATTCACGAAAATTCTTGAATGTTCAAATATCAAAATATAACTTTTTTCACAAAAGTTAATATCGATGATGAACGTGGTTAAATGAATTTTTTTTTTAATAAACTGCAACAAATTAGTTGCCAAAAACCAAATTGATTAAAGACACACGATTTTTACAACGTTCAAAATATTCAACACTATGAAAAAAATTTTTATACTATAAAAGATTTTCAAGTAGTAAAAAATTTATTGGTCTTGTCTTTTGCTCATAAGCTGTTTTACTTTGCGAAATTTCTTAACGATATTAAATCTCTACTTTCAAAAACACTTAAATGTCGAAGTAACTTGCAACTTCAAACGTTTTACCTTTAAAATAATACTTTTTTGGCAAAAGTGACTATATATGATGAATTTTGAAATGATTTTTTTTTCTTGTATTCCTTACAAATGTTTTCATCATTTAATTCTTTTTCTTTATTTTCTGTTCTTGACTGATTTTTTTGTATTATCTGCTTTTTATTTGCTTTTCCATTTTCACTTTCATCAGCAGCTTGAGTGAATTGAGATCTTGTTGCTTGATTTGCATTGTTAGTCATTATTTCATCATCGCTATTTAAATGATGATATGATTCATCTTTATAAGGTGCTAGTTTGGTGTGTCAAGGTTTTTGTCACTATCTGTAGTTGATATACTTTTGGCTTTTACTTTGCCAATGATGACAGTGGTTTGACAAGTTGATATTTGTTACTGCTTCTTCTAGTTTCTAAAAAAATAATTACAAGTTTAATTTCAATGCTGCTGAAATGAAAGAATTAATAACTCAATAGATCGTTCGAATAGACACATATTTTTGTGCTTCAAACTCAAAACAAGATTTTCAGCACAAATGATTGAAAATAATAGAATACGTTGCATTGAAAAGAGATCCAAAGTATTGTTCTACTTTCGAAATTATTTTAAGAAACCTATTTAAAAATGTTACTATTTGTGTAAGTAGCTCATATAAATTTTTTTTGACGTTCAATCTTCACAATTAATAAATTAAGATTTGGAGTGCTGCTAGAGAGGCAAAAGAATCAAATCGTGTAAAAAAAAAACTAATGGTCACACTCCTCTTTCCCATTCAATCTTAATAAACCTCCGGTCCTCTGGATAATTTTCCAATTCAACTTTAACTTGGATTTCAGTTTTGTTAAAGAAAAAAGCGACTGGAATTTCTTTTGTTGTAGCGTCTACTCCATTCCACCAATTGTCTGGCAAATCAAAAGATGCCTGCCCACAATATGTCTCATTGGTGCATTGTTTGGGGTTTTCTTCAGTGCTACGGTGAATTTCAATGATGATTACTTTTTCTCCTTCATTAAGAGGTTGGAAATATTTCACCTTTGGAGGGTCTTGCACGTGCATTTTGGCGCCTTTGCTAACGAATATTTCAAAACCATCTTCAAATATGTAGCTCATCTCTTTTTCACTCCATAGTTTTTTATCTTCTTCATCCGAAGTGGCCCACAACCGGGCACATTTTAATCCATACGTGTATGGCATGACGTATTTTGCAATCAAGGATGGAGCCACGCCAAACCGAACCGCTCCTTCCACTACAGCCAAAATGGGTTGGTTTGGTTTTGAGATTGTTTTGATCATTTTGTGATCCGTTACAAATGTATCCCTGAGTCTCTGCATTACATAAGGTGATGTGGATAATCCCCCTACGCAGAGCATGGTTTTACATCCTTTCAATTCTGGCTCCATCAATAACTTATGTACATGCTCGACAAGAGGATCGATGACTTTGTCCATTAGAAATTTCCACCCCTCATGGCCCAAGTAAAGTGTTCCGATATCTTCGTCCAATTCAAATACACCGCTTTTATTTTTCAATTTGTACTCTTGCACTTTCTTGCTCATTACTTTTAAATCAATCTGATGCTTTTTCATGAATATCACCAGTTCCTTAATCTTTACCTTTTGAGGTTTGGATGAAACTGGATCGTAGTTATGTTTGGCTTGTCGGAAACTCTCTTTCAATCGGATGGATTCATTTGGGTACTTGGTTTTGAACTCTTCTATTATTTCTCTTCCAAATATTTCGTGCAACATTTCCCAAAACGCTTCGTCAATGTATGTGCTGCCCCATGGACCACCACTAGGGGCATAAATTTGTGACACGTTTATCCCGTCCAACACTTGATGACAAGCGATATCTGCAGTGCCTCCACCCAAATCCAATAGTATGTATTTGTCATCCTTGTTTAAATTACAGTAATTACGCGCGACAACACTTCCACATTCTGTTTTTTTAAAATATCCCAATTTTGTTGAGAAAAATGGAACAGTAAAAATTGATTCACACCTGGTTCGAATGCAAATATCAAATGATCACGAATGAAATTATTTATCAATCCTGCACGAAGAGCAGCCTCTCGCATTCTATTCTTTGCTGTGTTGGACCAAATGGCCGGTATCGTTACTATCCATTGCACATCTTCAATTTCTTTTACGCACTTTGTTTCTCTGAGAACCTTCATTATATGCTTTCGTAAGAATGTAAATGCTTGCACTAGCACCTCGATTGTTTTTCTCTTCTTTCCATTTGCAGCTGTCAAGTAAGGTTCCAAATCCTTTTCTTTTTTGTCAGTGTCGTATTTGCCTTCTTCTTCCTCCAATGTCTTATCTATTATTATTATTTCATCATTTCACACTCTTTTTTTTTTTAAATAATAATAAATTTGGAGTCTAACCATATAAGGCCATTTTAAATCTTTCATAAAACTCTAAGGAGCAGTCAGTATTTGAAGTATATTCATCGGCCGCCTCTTGTCCAAACGCTACAAAGTCGCCATTTTTGTCAAGCAGTATGTTCGTTTTGCATTTCAATTCTGCTAGCAAACGTCCTGGCCATTTTTGTTCCTTGTGCACTTCTTCGTTGAAAAAGCTGTACGCGAATCCCGTGCCATCTGTTCCAAAGTCGATGCCTACAGCTGCCTTAAACAGGTGCCGACTCTCGATCATGCTACGTCCTTCAGATATCCGACTAATATTTTTTTTTTGTGAGCCTATATCTCAAGAAAGAGTACCAAAAAAAAAAAGTGTTGCAAACAACAGACTCTCTATTTTTGGAGACTCGAATAGCCTGAATCGCTTCCGTTACAAATCGCACCACACTGGCAAATAAATACTTGATATCAGGCATTTCACGCTCTTCCACTATTAGATTTATTTCGTAACCAGTTGCTTTAAAAACTCGAATCATCTATTTTTTTTTGGACACAAATTCGAATGTGTACGTGTTATTTTCTTTCGTTCCCTCATTTCTTTTGCGTGCCAAACTTTGTTTAAGCTGTTATTCAATTTTGCAATACAATATCGCATATTCCCTTTTTCTTGAAGTTTTCTCAAAGTGGTATCGTGCTGTCGTCGTGTGTCGTTTGGATAATTATCACCAGCTCCATCATGGTACATGCGATTATGAGGTGGAGCGTCTCCCTGTGTTTTTTGTGTATCCCTCTCTTCATTAGAAAAGTTTCTGAGGATGGATTTTCTATTCTCCATCCTCCAATCGGCTGTCAAAAAAAACAAACTAACAATATGAAACAACACTTTGGTTGTTGACGACCACTGAAGCTTTGCGCACTCTTCCAAACCACCGATGACATCTTCGCAATTATCATCTCCTCCATTTGCCTTTAATTTCTCTAGAAAATCTTTGAATGCATTCACATCTTCCGTAAAGGGCAATATTTCAAATGGAGGAGTGTCGTCATAATCCCTGAAGTATGTTTTTTGTTTGTTATTATCCAAAGATAAAAACCAAAAAACAAAAATGTATACCTGTAACCGACGCATGCCAGTTTTATTTTAACAAATGGATATTCAGTTAATATTTGGGTAACAATATTTTGGATATCGTCCTTGCATTTGCTTATCCACTCGACCATTGAGCCTACACAAACAACAAGTTTTCTCGAGAATAAATCAACTTTCATACATTTCTTTTCCTTGCCTGTGCAATCCATGGCAAAGCACAAATCAACACTCATTTGTTGTTCAATCTTTAACAATTCTTGTTAACACAAGTAGCAACACAAAAAAAAAAGGAACACTTGGCAATGTTGTAAAAACAAAGACTAATTTAGTGTTATTGGTTTTTGTCAACGTTTTTTATTTTTGTTTCACAAGACAGCGCTTTCAAAACTGTAGAATTTACCTGTCCTAAAGAAATTGTCAATCCCCATTTTATTTCAAAACAAACACCTCATTTAGTGTTGAAGAAAATCGACTGTCTGAACAACTCAAAACCAAATCTAACAATAAATAATTGATTATTTAAGTAAAAGAGTTTTTTTTGATTGATTTTTCATTCTGCGCCATGTCTTGTGAGGTGTTTGATCAAGTAATTGGAATAGATTTGGGTTCCTTTGGATCTGCAGCGCTGGCATGCGAACATACAGAGCTCAGTAGTGCGCATAGAGTGGAGTTAATTCGACAGCCTGGAGGCTATGAAGAAATAGCTCAGTATGCCAAAAACAAAAATTTATCAGCTCTGCTTTTGGATCGCGAAACAAAAACAGTCGTGTGTTGGGGCTACACAGCAGAAGAAACATATATTCAAACCAAAGTTTTGTCAACTGGATATTCTACCTCAGGAAAAGACAAAGAAAAGTACCTCCTTGCTTTTTTGCATACTTTAATTTACAAATATAGCCAAAAGAGCGAAGCAAGTTTGCATATTTCGCAAACTTTAAACCTGCTGTGCTAAGCAAAGACTCTAAATTTTGGTCTATAAAAATAAAGGATAGCAGCAGGACATATGAAATGTCAGTAATGGAGTTGTTTGTGCTACTGCTGAATGCTATCAAAGAAACAGTATTAGCACAAGTGGAAGTGACTCGAAAAGATATGTTTGGAGAGGCATATCGATCTCTTGATCCAAAGAAAGTATTGTATGTGCTGACTGTCCCTGCGCTTTGGGATGATGAAGTTAATTTTAAAAACAAAAAAGGATTGCTTGTATCCCTCTCTCCTTCAAACAAAAAATAACAACAAGAATACTGAAGCGATGAGAAAATGCGGAAAAAGGTGTGGAATGGATCATATTGAAATATGCTTTGAGCCTATTGCAGCAATTTTTGCCGTGATTAGTGACAAGCAAAGCAAAGAGTGTGACGAGACGAAAAACACTAAAATTCTATGAAAAGTTTAATATAAAGCACGTATATATTATTCACATATCGCCACTTTTTTTTTGTGCCCAAAAAAAAATAAAAACAGCAGCCAAGTAGTTTTGTTAGACATGGGCTGGAGCCACAATTGATGCAGCTTGCTTAAAGTTTTTAGAAAAGCGAAACAATGGCAGAAACCCATCATCGAGATGGATTGAATATTGGAGGCATGGCTGTAGACAAAGCATTTGAGACTTTGCTTTCGAACATTTTTGGAAACGCTGTCATTGATAAATTTCAAAAGAAGTTTCGACATAACAAATGTTTTATTTTTTTTGGTCCTCTTTTTTGTGTTGCCATAACTTTCACAATAAAATATGCAAAGCAACACAATTTAAAAAAGTAATTCACAGGCATGGCTCGAACAAAGAAATGCATTTTGGCGTGCAAAGCATTCGTTGCCTGCAGGTAAGAAATGGAACGTGCGCTTGGATTGGGATTTTAAAAACTATTTACAATCAACTTTCGGGAGTCTTGATACAGTTGAGGAAAAATTGCGAGCGTATTCCAAAATCGATGGCAAATCCAAGTTGGAAACATAAAAAAATAATAAAGTAAACGTATATCAACATTTTTTTTTTTTTGTGATCTGTCAGTCAGATAAGATTGGAGGGTGAATTTTTGGAGTTGTCTTATGAAGCATGGCTATCCCTGCATCAACAAGTATTGGACGCCATGTGTGAGTTTGTCTCAAAGCTCTTGGATCTTGAGCAAGTGAAACCAAACGTATTGATCGTAACTGGAGGATTTTCCAATTGTCCTTACGTTATTCCAAGATTACAAAAACTCATTAGTGAACGAAAAGATCTTCTGAAAATTTATCAACCATTGAACCCACACGAAAGTGTCGTGCGTGGATCTGTCCTCTGGGCTATCAACAAAAGAAAGCTGTTATCCCTTCGAGCACCTTTAACTCTAGGATGGTCAATAGATCGTATATGGTGTGATAAAGATCCTGATGATGATCACAAAGTTAGTTCTTTCGAGTCATACACTGGTTATATTCGTAAGAAATGTTTTAAACCAATTATTCTACGAGATGAGGAGTTTAACGATGGAAAGTTTAGTGGAATGTCTTGTGAATACGCTACAATTCAAACTTAAAACGTAGGCTTAAAAATACATCTGATAGGAATTAACGAAGTGTATCTCCTCCCACGACAACAAAAATTTGTGGAATTTGAATTGCACAAATCCAAATATAAAGATGAAATGTATTGTGACGACAAAACCAAATGTCAATTGCTCAAAAAATTTAAAGTGTTTTTTGAAAATCCTTTTTCTGAACAAGTTAATTTAAAAATCAAAATCACTTTGGGAAGTGACCGGGTCCGGTTGTCATACAAACATCCCGAGACAAAAAGTTTGCATTATGCTCGTGTTATCTATGAAGACGAGAATGTGGATGAGGTTGTCAAAATCGGTGTTGAATTTGAAGAGATTGAAAGAAAAGAAAGTATGTAATTCACTTTGGGAAAAAATTCAACTAATCTATCTTCTCAAAAATTTTGCAAAATTAGTGATAGAATCTCTTGAAAATGAAGGATTTAAAAAACAACTCTCTAGAAATAATTAAAATATCGACATTTTTTCATTTTTTTTTAAATGTGTAGCAAAACTGTGTTTCAAAAAGTAAGGTCGATTTATCTGTATGTAGGAAAATACCTTGCTTACGTTTTTATCTTTTTTATGGTAGATCTTTTGCAAATATTCAGACTTGACTCTATGCTTTGCGGTTGAATGAACTGATGTTTCTTATTTACATTTAGATCATAAGGTCTGTGGGGAGAACCCAAGGTTCGCTCTGAAGTGATGGATCTCTTCTTCCCAAGAACTTTCTTACTCCTTC
>ASPP01001073.1:0-11747 GCA_000512085.1 Reticulomyxa filosa
TTATTATTATTATTATTATTATTCATTTTAAAAATCAAATCAAATCAAATATTTTCTTTCACTTAACAATCACTGGTGGATTAATTCGTTGGACATTTGATTCTTCCATTAGTATTTCCATTGCTCTTTGGCATAATGCCTTCACTTGTCCTTCTGTTATATACTCGCATCTTCGCAATTGCTCTATTTGCTTGTCCAAATCTTTACTTCCTCCAGTATCTGAAGTTTCTGGTTGAACCTTCTTCTTTGTTTCAATTGCTTGTGCCATCACTTTTTTTTTTTAGCTCTTTTTTTTTTAAATTAAAGTTAAAGCTGTACCCCTTTGTTTTCTCTTCAAAGACCTACTTTAGGTTGTAAAGGGACAGTCGATCGTTTGTTACATCAATTTTTTTAGGTTAAAAAACTTTAGCAGCTGTTAAATCAAAAACTACCATGTTGCGTTATATCATATAGCATTTACAAGTAGCAACATTTTTTCAGGATATCAGTCGCCGACCCAAAAAGATATCATTACTTGATCTAACGCATCTTACATACAAGTTCTTTTGATGGTATGTCAAGACAACAGAAGCCATTTTCAATTTAAGAAATTTTTTGAATCAAAGAAGTATTAATTGAAATTTGAGATATAATAAGCTATAGATACTATAATACTACCTATAATTTATATCCAATGTATATAAAAGCATACTAATATTTTTTTTAGCTTTATGTTTTAAAGAAATAAATGGATTTTATTTGTTTGAAAAAGCGGATTCAAAGTTAAACTTATATTAATAAATGTTTTTATTGGAATCCATTGAAGAAACTTATCTCTGTGTTTTACTCAGTCGATATTAAAATAAAGATGGCTTAGACAAAGTGTAATGATAGAAAAAAAGAAATGCATGCTGGTTATAGCAGATGGACCCGAATACAACTAAAATAGAAAATCAAGAACAAAAAAATCGATCACAAACCAATGTTATGTCAAGAAAACAAAAATTGACTCCAAACGCTTTAAGATTGCGCGCTAAAAGTAGTGAAATTGCTTGCGTTGTAATGAGAAATTTGTTCGACGATCATTTCTATCACAAAACACAGATCATCAATGATCATAAACCTCAAAAGTATGTGACATGCTCACTAATTCTCAGAAATGAAGTTTTTGTGTGTACAAAACTTTGTATTTCCTGTTCATTTAAATTTTCTTCTTCAAATTCAAAGTGAACCGGTTGATGTTTCATTTCTAATTGCTTATCACGAACACGTTCAAAGTAAGTATGTTTCAAAGCATCTTCAGCACTAATTCTTTTTTCCACATCGTATTGTAAAAATCGAAGCAATAAATCTAATGCCCGTCGTGCTTTCTTTTCTGCTTCCAAGAATTTTTCTTTTTCCCCCGGTCCCGAAATATTTTTTAGTTAGGACGTGTTTTTTTTTTTTTTTTGGAGCAAATGCCCTCTCAAAAAAAAGACATCTACTCAACTGCACTCGTTGTCGTCTCTAGGAAGTGCGGGAAAAACGGATTGAATTTTAGCAGGGGGTATTGGTTTTACCTTTTGTAATTGATCGCGGAGCTTTGGATGACACATCTTTGAGATTTCATCCACATTTGGCGTCCCCAAAACATTGAAGATCACTATGAGTTCCAAAAGAGAAAAAAAAAAAAAAATTTATGTATGCGTGTTTGAGTACAAATGCAATCAATGCCAAAAAAAACAACTTAAAATTTGGATTACCTTGCAGTTGGTCATTGCCCTGCTTTTTCGAAATATGACTTCCAGACAACGGAAAGCATGTCGTGCCCGGGAATAAAGGTTTCCTTTCTTCAACATGTTTACAAAATCGATCGTTCATTTGCAACAACTCACCAAAAATACATCCGATTGACCACATGTCAAGCTGTGGTAAAAATTTTCTGTCCAAATGCGACAATATAACTTCCGGTGCCCGATACCAACGGGTGGCAACATGTCTAGTCGGTGCCCTTTGTTTCAAGCTTTTCGAAACTTTGCCAACCCCGTCCGCTTCGGCCAAGCTCTCCAAATCTGGACTTTGATTAATGCCCCGTGCTAAACCGAAATCGCAAATCTGTCAAAAACAATCGAGATTAAGCGACAAAAAAAGAAATTGTTTATTTGTTTAAAGCTACTAAACTTTGATAGTACAATTTACATTAATCAACACGTTAGCAGGTTTCAAATCCCTATGTACAATTCCGGCTGAGTGCATGTACATCGCCGCTAGCAACAGCTGGTAGGTGATAAACTCGATATGTAAAGACCTTGTATCACATTCAAGGCAAGATGCGAGCTGTTTAGAAAATTGAACAAATAATAAAAAATAAAAAATAAAATAATAAAAAAAAAAAAATAAAAAAAAAAAGTAAAGGTTATACGTGAATTTTTGATTTGAAAAAATTACTTTTTTCAGATCCGTGTCGACACGTTCAAAGACTAATGACCTGTTATTTTTTGTTCATAAGAAAACGTACATGCTCGAACTTTCTAACTTTTTGTTTTTCTACTAAACAATTGCGAAAAAGACGTATCGTCTGGAAACGGTGGAACTATATCTATCAGTTGTACGATGGCGCTGTGGCTCCGGAACAATTGCAACATGTGTAATTCGCGTAATAAACGCTTTGCTTCCAAGACATTGGTGAAAATGCCTTTCACAGTTTTGATTGCTACTTTATCACCTTTCGCAACATGCTTGTTGATATCATGCAATGCGATAGCTTCACGAACTATCCCATATGCACCTTTACCAAGCCATCCCACGTTCTCATAGCGTTGCGCGTAATGCTTATCTAAGTTATCGACTATGACCTTTTTTTTTAAAAAAAAAAAAAACTTTTATAATAACCTGTTTTTGTTTTTTTTTTTCTTGGGATAGAAAGTACTCCTTCGTAACAAAAACACTGAAAAAATTTGCAGATCCTTAAGGCATACCCCCCGAATTTTGATCACTGCCGTCCATATTTGAACACATGCCAACAGACGGACCTGGAATACCGGAACTTATGTCGCTTTGGATATTTTTGCTTTGAACAACAGTGTTTTCAGACTGCTCGGTACATTGGAAATTAGCGGTTTCTTTCGTGATACATGGCTTGGGTTGTGCCTTAGGATATATATATCCTTCCGCCACAGGACAAGTGTTGTGAGAGTTGCTTTGTGACGAAAATGGAGGTATCGTTGACCACACCTTTTTGGTAGGTTTTTTCCATTGGATTTGTATTATTCTGCGAGGAAATAAATACAACTCTCCCATCACCATTTGGGTAATACTTTTGGTACTGGCCCAGGTGGGGCATCAAAGTAGGCTCTGTCTGTGGCGGAGGGCAATTATTGGTTTGCAGCATTTCGAAATTATTCATTCTTGTTGCTTGTATTGTGCTAAGTTTGTATACGCTAAAAGGCTAATAAATACAAAAGCGTAATGCCAGGGTCGGATGCTCACAAAATTTTTTTGCACTGCAAAACGGAGAAACCTTTGCAAAAGTTTGTCTAATGTAAGCTTTTTAGTATAATTTTCATACAGCTATTGTTGATTATTGACAACTGGTATGTTTGTTGCCAAACGTAGTCCTATGTGTTGAAGTAGACAAAACTAGTTTTAAGTTTTATTTGTGAGCGGTCAAATTGCTGAATATAACCTTAAAAAAAAGGAACAAGCCAGACGTTCTGAAGTAAAATATTCTCCAAAATAGTGCTTGGACGTTAATCAACACAAGTAATATTTTAAATCCCTACTGCAACCAAACTTTATTCCCCTCTCCCCTCCCATGAAAGTCGAGATGATATGTCGTATGAAGCAGCATGAAGATGACTAAGATTCTGTACCTAGTAGAGATTTGCTTTCAATTTCAATTTCTTTGCTATCTGTTTCCATTTCTGGACTAAGTATTACGTCTCCTTTTGCAGATTTGTTGTTTGTATTATCCACGATTTCTTGTGGATGTGTGGACGATCTCCCGACCAATTCAGACGTACCCGTGCCTGCCTTGCCATGTTCGATAACGTTTTTGAAGAGTTGTTGTTGCTGATGTAATTGTTTCAATTTAAGTTCAGTCCTTTTTTCGCGAATAGCAGCACGTTGATTTTTGGGTGATATGTTATGCGGTGGCCTCTTATGGAAGATTTGATGAGTGACCAAGCGTTGCTCTTCTATTGTTATTCCTTTGACATCAAAACTGCTATCAAATTCATCTTCAATTTCTTCTTGTATCAGTTGCTCCATAATATCCTCAAGCGTAATTGCGCCCAGGAATTTCACTGTTTTTGGCATTGCTTTACCCGATTGCAAGCATTCATTCACCACATCAACCTCACGTGTGATCAGAGCAAAATGGGTTCTTCTTTCTCGGAACAAGTTTAGTGCCTGTATCATCGTCGTGTCCGGGGACATTATCACTGGCTTTCTTCGCACATAATGTCCTAACAAGGGTTTCGGGTTTGGGTCAACCAATATCAGATCCTTTCACAAATATTTTATTATTATTATCATTATTTGTAATGTAGTCGCTTTATTTAGTTAGTTGTTACATAAATGAGTATGGGTATACATAAACCTTTTTCTTTTTCCCCCCCTCCAGGGGCCCATGTGAAGAAAGAAAAGAGATTTTTTAAAAGACAAAACTTTGACTAAGCAAATTCCAACAACGTCCATGTCATGCTCTTTGTAAACTGGAACTCTCGAAAATCCACATTCCCATATTTTGGCCAATCCTTTGTCATCCAATTCTAAGTCATAAGGGAAACGTTTCACATGTTTCCATCTTACCATTTCCCTTTCCACTGTTAACGTCCGTAGTTTTAATGCTCCGTCTGTTTTTTTTTTTTTTGTTTTGAAAGTGTTAAATTTTTTGTCAATACTTTGGATAACACAGAAATTTCCTTTTTTTTTTTTTTTTGTGATTCGTCGTATACGTAAAAAAACAACCTAAAAACAGTAATTCGTCTTTGTGAAACTGGTCTCTGGTGTCTTTGTCTTGAGAGATAATGCCAAACAAATTGCTCATCTCTTCGTGAGTGAAAACGGTACCATGTTGATGTTTAATGATTTTATCGAGTAACAAGGCCACCGGATAAGTGACAGGAAATGTGAGAACTTGCAACACACGAACTACCCATGCAAAATAATAGCCTGCCTTCAAAGGGTTACTTGCCAACACTGCTTGGGGCAAGATCTCACCAAAGATTAACACAAACGTTACCGATATCAAAACTGCCAACCACGAAGATACCATTCGATCCAAAAATATTGGCAGTGACTCCATTGCTGCTGCATTGGCCACCAATAATGTCACCAACAAAAAGTGTTGGTTTTGCACAATTGGTTTGATTCGTTTCACCACCTGAAGGGTTTTGTTGTTGTATTATTGTGTTCTTGTTGCGAAATAATTTTTTTTTTTTGGAAAGAACTTTTCGATCGTATGGCTTTGATGACATTTCCATAATTTTGATTTTTAATGGGGCAATGGACAGTAATGACAAGTTTAAACCACTTGTCAACCCAGCAAATAAGATTAAAAAAGCACACACAAGTGAATAGATTAAAATCTTTCCTGGTGGAAGTGAGCGCAGAACCTCTTCACTGTTTTCCGCCCAAAGCCATTTGTCGTTCCAAATACTCACGTCGTTTTCCTCAGAAATACGGCCATACGAAAACCCATTTTGATCAACAAAATGTGAGGTGCCATCAGACAAGTGAACTATGGCCAATTTTACAAATTCTGTCGTAATTATTCCTACCATTTGGTATATTTTAAGTGAAAAGATCAGGGCGAGAAACCCCCGCCAAGAAAGACAATAGTACATCCTAAAGCTACATTTGACCTCGTTCAGCGCGTCAAATTGCCCAAAATTGATACGAACATTTAACAGGGCGTCCAATTACTTATGCATCTATATACCAAAAAATTCATGCTTGGAAAACGTGCTCTAGTTTGTTATACAAGTTTTTCAGTGAAAAAGAATTTGAGTGTCTACTGATCAATAGTACAAATGAATTTTTCCGTGTGCAAGAAGAATTTTAGAAAGAAAAAAGATCGGCCGTTCAATTCATCAGAATGCCTTCTTTACCTCCAGATAATGAAGTGATAGGCTCAAATGAAGATTCATATAGCCGATATTTTGGTTATTTGCGCTCTTTTTCTTCTACCCGTCCAAGGTTAGTTTTTTTTAAGTTTATTGTCCAAGCTGTGCTAGTTGGATCATTTCTGCTAGCAATGTATTATGTATGCGCATATTTGGAGGTGCAGCATAATCAAAAGTTCCAATCTAATTCAGTTAACATACGTTCTCGTGTGAATGCGCGTGCCCCAGGCAAAAGCCAAAAAAGTGCATTTGAGCCAAGAGTGAGCAAGGAGAAGGGAAAAAAAAAAAAAAATGGAGTAAGAACAAAAAAAATAAATAATTATGCAACAGCTATATTATTTGCGAGACCTAGCCTACCCAATATTACAATTTTTGTGGACATGGTGCATATTAGTAGTGATTCACTCTCCAAAAAATCTGTGGCCGAGCATGTGGTCAGCACTACTAAGTGCAAGCCTTGGATACTTTGTGTTATGTGTATTATCATATGAAATGGATGAACAAAACAAGGAATGGAATTTGATCAGTGATAATCCGTCCAAATGGGAGCAATATAATTTTTGCAAACATTTTCGTTGTAGTCGATACAACGTCTTCGATATTTGGTTTACACTTTTTCAATTCCCTATTTTCTTTGCTTTTGCACTTGTCTTTTGTCATTTACTTCTTTTCAAAATACTTATTCCTCGTGCTTACAATGATCAGTCCAATCGTCAACAAAACAAAGTTCTTATTACTTTTTTTTTTTTAAAAAAAAAGAAATAAATTACACAGAGGGTGAAAGAGAGAAAAATTAGAGTCACTTCTGTTTATAAAAAAAAAAAAAAGAGTCATCATATGTCAATGTGTGAAAAAAAAAAAAAAAGCAATTGCTTTTGGAGTTGCAAGACACAAAATCGATGAACGACTCCACATTCCAACGACTAAATGAAGCCCAAAATGTTGACATTGGTCAAGACAGTTTGGAGAAGAGTGGTATGCGTATTTTGAAATGGATGCTGTTGTTTGTGATCGTATATCACGGTCTTCAAGTAATTTGGTTTGTCGTGAGTGGCACCAATCCGGACAGCGATTGGAGCTTGGGTGTGTATGCCTGTCTATGGGTCGAATATGCGGTCGGCAAATTTGTGATGAAACGGATTGGACGACAGATAGATCAAAGACGTCTTTTGGCAAGCATTTCTTTGGAACTGATATTTGAAGTCTTTGCTTCGTCATTTTATTGGCTTAATTTACGAGAACTAATCGTCGACTTCAACCTCCAATCCACCACTTGGATTATCATTGTAATTGCACATACGACCATGATGTTCTTTGATCTTATCGTTCGACCAAGTAATTTCTGGTTTCAATGCATCCCAAGATTCCAATCGGTTAGTGTACTTGTATATATGCATACAAATATGTGCATGTGTGCATGTTTAAAAAATTTGGAGTCGGTGTTTGTGCTTACTCATTAAATATCAATACAGAATGCTGACAAGGTGCGACAGTCTAATTGGCAACAATGGCAGGAACGCTGCAACTTGGACAATTGTGTTCGGTTTGTAATTGTAATTTATTCTTTTGTTTATGTGAACGTCATGCTTGGCATTCGACAACTGTGGCAAACCGATGTTAAAAAATGTCATCAAACGATGTGGCTATTTGCTGCCGAAATGGGATATTATCTTTTACTTGTA
Organism: Reticulomyxa filosa; assembly: GCA_000512085.1. Taxonomy (NCBI): domain Eukaryota; phylum Foraminifera; family Reticulomyxidae; genus Reticulomyxa; species Reticulomyxa filosa. The sequence continues at coordinate 7,769 of ASPP01001073.1, forward strand.
TTACTTTCTTACCGTAGAGAACCAAATATTACCGAGCCGTTGACGAGGATTTTTGGCGCTTTCAAATTCCTCTTTTTGTGTTTGTTTGTTTGTTCTTTAAATGTTGTAGCTGTTATGCTACTCTAGAATTATTTTTAAAAAAAAAAATTTGCAATTTTTCTTTGGAGTTGCTATCAAATTGTACGCTATCCAATGTAATATTATTTTTTTTGCAAATGCGAAATTTGTTATTGCAAATCACAAATTTAAGAATACCTCAAAGTGTTCACGAATATACGATATGAATCACTACGAATTCGCTTCAGTTTCTGGCTCTTTTTTTTCGAAAAAGGAGGAAAATAGAGATTGAGAACAAGATCATGACGTCCGCTGATACATTCTTTTATCACGTAATTGCAAAACAATTTTTGAAGAAAGATCAGGCTTTGTGGATATGCGGATTTGGAAACAACGGCTTACTGTCTGATTTGTCAGGGCTGGGAGTTTCTTGGATTTTTTATTACACGTTTATTCACGTGGTTTACTACCTTGGAGGATATGTGATCCGATCACTCGTAAGAAAGTTCTTTCCTTCTCATGGCACAAACCGTGTTCCCAAGCACCTTGAGATCCACCATATAAAAACAAGTGAACTAGCCTTTCCATTGTACACATTTGTTCCTGTGTTAGGCGATTTTGCACGAAAGAAAGGATTCGCTAGGTGTGTTGTAGTGAGCACCTTTTTTTTTTGTATCCAGGGCACTCAGCCATAATCGATTTCGTTTTTATTTTTATGCTCCCTCAATTTTTTGTGTTCAATATTTGCTTAGTTTGTGCGAAAGCGTGGAATTGTGTGGTGGCTTTGCTCCTTCTTTATTGAAATTTGTTGCATTTATGGTATTGTTAGAGTTTTTGGTATTTTTCGATCATTGGTACATTTTAGTTAATCTTTTTTTTTTTGCGGGGCTGTTTAAAAAAAGGAAAAAAATATGGACACCACGTGGTACACACATTTTCTTTTTTAAAAATATATATGTGTACATGGTTATGCTCGCAATTTGCCCTTACGATTATGTACACATAAAAAAAAAAAAGCATCGATGGGAATGGGGCAAAAAAAATTTGAATCATCACTTGCATCATAGCTTTGAGCTGGCAGATGAAATGACGGCTTGGACAGGATACGCATTTGAAGCCGTTGACGGATTTTCGCAAGGATTCCCATTGGTGATTTGTCAAATGGTGGTACCTATTCCTTTATCGTGGTATTTGGCCCTTGTTGTCACAATTGCAATGTGGACTATGTACATTCATTGTGGCGTTCCAACTATTTGTTGGCCATTTATGGGCGCTGATTATCATTTTATTCACCATAAATATAATTGGTATAACTTTGGATTTTTCACCATGTTCTTTGATTGGCTGTTTGGAACTTTAAAACATCCTGTTCCTGAAGACTTTGTTGGCGATTGTCGATCAGAACAAAAAAAGGAAAAGTAGTTAATTTTTTTTTTGGGATTTTTTCGTGTTTTTTTTCATCGTCATGTGCCTCTTTGTTCATTACATTGGCCATCTTGTAACGTTGCGACGGAAAAGTAATTCAGGATAAAAAGTTTGTAGAGTTAGTTCACGTTGAAACATACAACAACGCCATGGGTTGGGGCATGTCTTATTTTTTTTTTTTGTGTTGTTGAGTTCTCAGTAAGATCTTTGAAATTAAAGGAAATAATTTTTTTCATGTTGTTTAAAAACAGTAGTTCAGAATTTCTGCAATTTTCACAAAGATATTTTATTACTTTTTTAAATTTGGCAATTGAATGACTAGCTCCCTAAAAGCTGACTTCTAAAAGAAAAGCAATAAAAGTTTTATTTGAGACGATAATCTTTAACGTAAAGTTATCTTAGCATTGTTAACTTATCGAATACATTAAAAAGGAAAAGGGCGTCCTACGCGTGACAAAAAAGAACGGTAAATAAAATTTAATACTTTTAAATTTTAACCATTTTGTTGAATTTTTTTATTCAACAAAAATTATTTCAATTTTCAAGTTCACAATCTAACCGTGAATTCGATTTTTTGATTTTTTTGCTTCTTTGGATGTAATGAAGATAGTTTGTAAGATCTTTGATTTCTTTTATTTTTTTTGCACCATTTTTCCAATAAATAGCAATCCAAATTTTTGGAAAGTTTTGATGCAATTGCATTTTTGTTTTTGCAAGAAGTAGAGCTGATGAACATTTGATGCATCCCTAATCCAACATTGTGTGTTTTGTTTCTAAGTTGTACTGTGAGCAGTATTTCAGAATTAGAAGAAAGATAGTGTTGGTTGCTGTTCAATCCATAAAAATGAAGAATTAAATCCAAACAAACAGCAGAGGTTGAAATACAACATCTACTTTTGTTGTCGATAAACCCAGTGTATGTACGTAGCCAATGTTCGACCACTGTAGATAATGCATCCCTCAAACACAACACTGGTAACACGTATGCTGATATGTTCAACTGTCTCAATCTTTCTAAAACTGGTTTTGGATCTTGCACAACAAGTTCCAATAAATGATATTTCATTGGTAGTCCTTTTTGATGATGAAATACAACTCTGCTATAAATAATGTTATCTTTTGAGAATGTCGTATTTTGATCCATTGTATCTGTCAATTGATCTAGTAAAGCCTCCACTAAACCATAACAATCATGGTCATATATAAAAGGATATTTTACTCTGATAAAAGTAGGCATATTAATTCGATCATCCCATAATTTCACAACGTAGTCAATCTTTTCATTTTCGCTGTCTCTCACAACATTCAATGCTGTTGTCATATCATCGAACAACACTATCCCATCGCCATCACGATCAAACTGAAAACATATCTTCTTCTTTTTTGTCCAGCCAATGGCACGGTCGAAACTCGGGTGTTCGTAGAACAGTTCGCCCCATGGATCAATCTCTAACTCAATTGTGGCATTTGATGCTGGCTTAGTATAATAGGACACCATAGCCAAAGGTTGAAACACCTTCTGTGAATCATTTCAGGCCCGCTCCAAAGGAGCAAGGAGAGAAAGGAGAGGAAGAAAAAAGACGGAGCGAGTTGGAAAGAGAAGGGGTATAATAGTCAAACAATGGTATACACAATAACACCCAACTCTTTGAATTTTTTTTTCTAATTTAAGCCTCATATTTTCCAAAGAGATGCCCATAATATCACACCATTCTTCTACCAGCTCCTGATCGCACCATACTTCATTCGCGCTTGAAAGAACTGCAAACTCTTCGTCAAACCATTTATCCCACATTGACGCTTCCACCTTTTCTTGATTGCACCATTGCCTGACTTTTTAAAAATGCCTGCCACTGACAAGAGAGCCACTCACAAACAAACAAAAACCAACAACTTCTTACGTTGTTCTGAGGCAAAAATACATTCATTCCAAATTTTATTCTTGAACATAAAGTATTCGAACGAACCCAAACAATATTCCTTAAAAAAAAGATTAAACATTTTTAAAAAATTAAGAAAAGTAAACAAAAAATACTTTTCAGTCCAAAAAAGGTTTCTTAAAAAGAACTAGTTTTATTTTTCCATTGTCTTATTTGTGCTTTTTTGTAGAAGAAAGTTTTTATTTTCAGTGCCCTCACAAGTGTGTGTAACAAAAAAGAAAGATATTATTGCCAATATGTTATTTCACTTATTTTTAATTTTAGATATACAAAAAAAAAAAGCAAATTTTGTGAAGGACTTTGAAAGTGAAAAAAAAAAGAAAGACGTGAAAACCTCAAGAATATTTGAAAAAGCTTTTTTTTTGTGAGTTGTATGAAACAAACAACAGTGCTGTTTAGTCTCAAGCTGGAAGAACCCTTTAGTTTTTTAAAAGGAAGGGAGTTTTTGAGTTCCTTTTTTTTTGGCTCGTTCGTTTGGTTTTTTTTATTGCATTTAGTTGTTTTTTTACAAATAAAATGAGAGAAGTTCTTACAATTGAAGTCGGCCAAGCCGGTAT
>ASPP01001149.1:0-17421 GCA_000512085.1 Reticulomyxa filosa
TATTTGTCCTTGCATCTTCAATATGCATGTACACCATTGCTATCTTTTCTATCTCCACATTTGCAAAGGAACAGCCCACCAAAGTGAAGATTGTCGGCAGTGCATGGAGAGTCGGAGACAAAGTCAAGTTTCAGTGCAGAATTGATGGTAATGCGTGGACAGCAATTAACATTTGACCTTCTTGATCGAGCGTCTTTGTTCCGTGTTTTTTTTTTATCTATATGTACGTGTAGATTAAATTTATTTTTGCCTCTAAATGCCACAAAAAAAAAAAAAATTTAACATTATTACTCAAGTAAAACATGCACGCTAAACAAACATTAGACGGAACATAGGGATTATCGAACCAAAGACAGCGGTGAAAAACAAGCAAGCCCAAGCGGTTCGAATTTTGGAGTGGGCTGAGAACCCTTTGGAAGGTAAAATTCAAAAATTTGGAGTCAGGTGCATATATACAGTACATGCACATTGTATATGACAAACAATGTGTGGGACAGAAAAATTGGAGGGAAAAGAAGACGTGCCTGATTTCGTAAGCGAATACACAGAGCTGTACAGTCGTCTTTTCGAGGATAATGAAAGTGGAAAGGAAGATGAGAACGAGCGTGCGTATAAGAAGCGCTTGAAAGCATGGGTCGCATTGGAAACAGCCAAATATGTGATGGATGAATGCATCAATACCAAATGTCAAGTTCCAGAGGAGTTGATAAAACGAGTTATGCAAAACTTTGATCACAAAGATTCCAATATGGGCCAAGTGATAATATCCTTGGACAATTTCATTCGCGAGTACCATGAGATAAACGAAGGGGATATGGACTTGACCAAAGTGCAAAACAAATTGAAGCAAATCGAAATCATCCTATCGCCAGACTCGGAACGACAAAACAATTTTTATATTGTCTCGCAAGAGTACGGAGACAAGCAATTGAAACAAATTCGGATATATCTTTGTTGTCCAACGTATACTGAGGTCAAATCAAATCGCGTTCCGCGTGTCTCTTTTCCCAGTGCAGCCACAGGTACGACTCCATTTTCCTTTTCAAAAAAAAAAAAAGAAGGCATATTGCTTGACATTAACATCTAACACTAGTGAATCGAAGATATTCAATGCGATTAGTGAAAGAAGACACGCCCTGGTTATTTTGGGCCGATTTTCATGTCAACTCCGGCTTTGATCTGTCCTGCAACATAGTCCATCATAACAGTGCCATCAGCATAAACATTCCTGCGTCCTCTCAGGCCATGCTTGCAGCGGAACATCCATCGCAGTCAAAAATGAAAGATCAGAGCGCAATTATATTGAAACACCTAATCCATGGAATTAAGGACGAACATTCTTTCCACTTTGCTGTGGTTGTATTCAATGCTTTACAGCAACAACTTTATCTATTGAAGTCACAAGACTTTAACATTGACCCTATTGATATGACTGCAAACTTGGACCAAGTATGCAGTCATATACATATACATATGTATATGTATATTATCTGTACATGCTTTTTTTTTTTTTTTGGATTGATGGAAACATAACACTATAATTAAGGCGTTCCAAGCACTATTTGTATGCAACGTTTGGAAAGAGTGGAACATGAAACAATGGCTATCTGCGAAGCAGTTGTTTGTAGTGATACACACTCTTGGCAAAGACAAGTCTGCGAAATACCTCCGTTCCTCCTCGGTGATCGAAATCATAGAGTATGCCTTTGGCTCCATTTGCGACTCGCGTTTGCAACGTACGTTATCGTTTGATAAGTTTCTGCTAATCCCATGTATCAATTACTTGGCATTCCAAGAGCAGGAGAGGTTTGCACAGTTTGGTGAGTACGTTGAGAGGATTGACTTTCAAAGCGACAAAGTACAATCCGTCAATGTGACGGACTTCACTGAGGCTCTTATCTTTGACTTGCAATTGCGAAAGGATAAGCAATTCAGTCCCAAGGTGTGGATTGAACAACATTTGCTCCGTTTGTTGCGTCGTCTTAACGATACCAATTTAACCAAGGGCACTCTCGATTTGCTGCTCGATAACAATAATTATGCCAAGGATGAGCCCTCAAATCCATGGATACAATTGTGGAGTCACGAAACATGTTGGGACATGTTTCAAGAGCTGTACAAAACAGAGTTTGCAGAATGGAACAAGCTTATTGAAAAGCTGCAGCAGTGCGTAGTTAAGTTCGAGGAAATTTCCAAGAAGTTATTGCAAGGATTTCAATCTTCAAGGTTTTTGGAGTTGGTTATGCAATCGACTACTACCATTTACGAATTCTTGCAATTTGTTCATAAGCAAGACTGCATGTATGTATACGTATATCCTTTTTTTTTTTTTGCAACATCAATCGGATTTGTAACATCAAACAGATGGAAAGACAGAAATAGCGTAACAAGGACAATTGGAGCCGTTTCTGCGAAAAGGGACATGAGTGGTGAAGGACTGGCTCTATCTTTGGAACTGCTATGGAGTGTTACTGTTGTTTGTTTATATATATGTATATGTATATATAATATTTTTGCTGATGTGTCCAATTGAAACAATAAAATGAAATACGTAACGATTGAACATTAGACGAGAGCAGCAACAATAACAACAACAACAACGACGACGACGACGATGATGACAGTAATGACAAGTGAAAAAGACGTAGAGAAAAGACTGACGAATGAAATACTGCAACTACTGCTGACGAATGAACAGGCTCGGCCACATTGGATTGCACTCTTGGCAAAAAATTGGAGTGACTCCACGACGGATCACGATTTGTCGGAGGCACTCGAACAGTCATTCTGCAGCTGGCTAGGGGAGAAAGACAAGAAGTGCGAGTACGACGAAATTCCATTTCACTCCAAAGTTTTGGAGTTGGTGTCATGTCACGAACTGCACGATGCGCAGCCTTATTGCTCGAAGCTGATCGAGAGTCTGAAGGACCGCTCTAACGAGCTGTGCTTGAACAGTGATCAATGGAAGAGTGATCAAATCAGAGCCATCCACGATTGCAGCGACGTAAAGTCTGATTTGTGGGAGGCACTACTTTCAGCGCTGAAAGAAGAAATTCCTTCAAATATGGAACAGCTGAACGACATCAATGTGGTCGCCATGAGTAACATACTGTGTCAAAACTTGGACTATTGTTTGAAATGTCGATTGTGGTTTCAACAAGATAATCCAATACAAGAATCACTATTTAAGTTTCTCAATCAATTGCTGGCCAATTTAATCCAATACGAACGTCTGCTTCCCGTTCACGTATACAAATACTTGACGAAACATTTGCAATATGTCCAGGGACTCTGTTCTTCTGTGTCTTGGACGGATTGGAAAGAGTCGACAGAAAAACTAAAGGAAATGGTGCGACACTATGAAGAGTTTTGCAAGTTGCTTCGCGTATTTCGACAGACGATCACCGGCGATTTATTCGACCATAATTTGACGCCGCGATTGGCGATCTTGCGAAATGGAAGCGACACTTGGGAAACGCAGGCATTCTTTAAAACTAAGAGCCAGTACGAGCAAGAGATCAAACAATTGAAAGAGATCCAACCGGATATGGAGAAAGTGATGGAGCAGAGCAAAAGCTCCATCTTTCGTCATATGTGGAATGATTGTTGTACGACCAATCAAAAAATGCGTGGAAATCTGTTGGTCGTTTTCAAAAAAGTGTTTCAAGACACGAATGAGAATTGGGAGCATTTTAAACAGGTGTTGTTTTTTTTTTTTTTTTTTAAAAAATCAAAATAAAAATAAATGTCTATACCTCAATTGTTGTTCTGTGTGTGTGTGTAGGACCTCCAAAGTGGAACGATCAAGTACAAAGATTTGGTGTTAATGTCTCCAAACGAAAATGATAAGATCCTGAAACTTCTCGAGATTGAACTGCAGTATTTATTTCCACAGTTTAGTGATGAAGAACGACATTCGATGATCAATGATGTTGGGACCAAGATCAAAAAAAAGCTCGCATTGACAGAGCGGGTGGGCCCTTGGACGGAGTTGAAGAAGGTGACGGAGCAAATGAAAGAATACCATCCGCACAAAGACGAAATTGAAGAAGACGACAAATGGAAAAACTTTAGCGCAGTGTTGACACGAATCGAGGAAATCACAAAGACGAAAGAAGACATGTCGATCAAGGAAGCCTCGGACTGTTATGATACGTGCAACGAATGTGTGGGCAAAGGCTCCAAATCTTGCATGCAGCTAGGCCTCTTTGCCGTGCTTCTCCAATGCAAAGAGCAAATCAAGGAATTGGCGAGCAATAAAAATTATACCAACGACGCAGACTTTAAAACACACTCCATGTGCTAAGCAAGAGTAAGTATCAGAATTTTGAGATATTGCTTCTATGTCTGCGACGTGTCAATCCTGCGATGCAAGATAAACTGTGGAAGAGTCCCTTGAAAAACATGACTGACCTCGCCAGAGCGATCATGTCGCTTCATTTTGAAGGCTCCGAATTTGTCCAGCAATTAAAGAAATGCGTCGATGTGAACTTGTCCTCCCTTTCCTCCTTGGTCAACGAAGACGACAAATTGCAAACGAAACAGAGTCTGACACACTTGCAAGAGGCCTCTACCAATGGCATTTGGAGCTTTGCCACGTGTGACCAAGTGTTACAAGGGAATACAAACGGCGAGCTGGTGTTGGATATCAATAACACGACCTCATGGCGCCACGACGAAATTGGTGAACATATCGACCGCGTTTTGCTTGGCGTGGAAAAAGAAGAGCTGAGAAAAGTCGAGCGCGTCATCCAACAATTTGAAGAATGCAAAGACATTAGTGCATTTCGAGTCGAGTTTTGGAAAAAAGGAGGACGCATTCGCAGTAATAATAATAATAATAATGATAATAATGATAATAATGATAATAATGATAATGATGAAGTGTTAACTTTGCCTGTGCGCTCGAACGTGAATGACTTTCTTACGTGCAAGGATCTTTGGAGGCGGCGGCTAATGCAATGGGAGCATCAGTCTCTTCAATTAAGAGAAATGTTTCCTGCACTCAATTATTTCTGTTTCAATGAAATACACTCTTTCATTCGTCAGATTAACACTTTGGTGTCACTCAGCCGCCTTAATCGTTCCCGCCAAGCACTGAAATCAATTAAGCCGTTTCTCCAAAGAATCAATTGTCAGGTCTCTGATCAGGACGTCGACAAGGTATTGGACAATTGGAGAGACTTTGATCGCAGAACGTTGGAAAGTCACGATATTTACGATATCAATGATGGAGTGGGTTTTCAAGAGTGCAGAGATGCAATTGCAAAGTTTGGAGTGATTCTTCATCCACTATGGGCTTGTTCTTCGCATAACCATACAATCGAAAGGACGTATCCCATCACGTTAAATGCAGGCAAGCCGAACTTGATCCTTTATTCGAATGGGCCTCTATTATTTGAAGTACTTACCTTATTTGAATCGCAGCAGTGTCTTCCACGAGCAGAGCATATTTTGATTTGCAATGAAAACACGACCCAAGAGGACGTCGCTTGCATGATATTTCGAGCCATCACCAATGGCAAGCAAATGCAAACGGAAACATATCACAACTCCGTCAAACCGTTGTATTGTTTAATGTATCCAGAAAAATTGACACCCGCAACGATGGATCAAATCTGTCAAAGTGTGCGCGATATATTGTTAAACGACATTCAATTGGAAAAATTGAAGCATTGCTTTTATATATTTGTTGTCATGTCTTGCAACCCTTACAATCCTTTGTGCAAACTTTTGGAGCCATTTCGTGTATCACTTGCAAACATATCTTCTCAAACTCTTCCAAATAAAATGCTGTCCCAATTGTATCGCAATCCATGTACCAGTAGTCAATTGCATCACATTGATATGGAGCCGCCATGGATACAATTGTATACGTCAAAGCGGGTTGGAATGGGCAAAAGTAGAGTTATTCGAAGAGATATTCAAATGATTCGAGATAAGCATGCGAACAGCAGTAAAACGGTGATAGATATTTGTGTTGCATTTAATGGCAAAGATATCGATTGGAAACAGATTATGGACCGTCTTTGGAGTTATCATCCTTGTCCCGACGATTCATTGATTGTTTATCATTTAAACATTTCATCTTGCGTTTCAAAAGAAATCAATGATTTTTTATTCCAATTGCTGTTTTTGCAACACATCAACTCCAATTCCCAAATTTCCCAATGTTTTCATGTCAATCCCAATATGGTCTTTTTGATTGAAATTCCCTCCACTTTGGACGGCCCTAACTTCAATGAGTCGATTCAAAGCTTTTTTTACTTGTTCTTTTCCGCGGTTCAATTTCCGACAGTCCAAGTGTCGAGTCAAAACAATCCATTCGAATTTGAAATGGAGGCACAATATGCTATCAAATGGATGCGACAATATTTCAATGGAAGTTTGAGGTATCTCTTTCATATATGTATACATATTTTTATCTTAAACAAAAACAATTGCATTTAAAAAACAACATAACAGTTTTGTTTGTTTGTTTTTAAAAAACAACAAGGAGAAGAATAGCCAATCCAATTGACACACCTGATCTTGACAAAGACGACATGCAGCTGTTTATGGAGACATACTTTTCTGAAATAAATAAGTCAAATCCGGTACATCAGTGCTCGTTTTTCAAGTACTTGTATCAACAGTTTGCACTTTTGGCACAGCCGCCATTGAGAAACAAAACAACTCAATTGAGACAAGATATCACAAAGTCTGTGATTGATATGGCGAAGATTCTGTGTTGCAATCAATACAATTACATCGAACTCAATGCGGAGGAAGAGCAAATAAGAATTGAAAGCACTGGCAAAGAAGAATTTTATTTGTGTAAACAATGGCATAATTCCACAAAGAGTTGTTTTTTGGCTACTCGAGATGGAGGTTAGAATATATACATACATATGCTTTTTTTTAAAAAAAAAAAGCTTGTTGATATTGTTATCACAGAGAGCGTCTCCATATGGATTAATGATTCCAAAAATCTAAGTTTGCAGCAATTAAATGAGTTCAAAAGATTGGAATTTAGTGTATTTGACAGGCAACAAGAATTGAAAGTGATAGAAGCAACCTTTCCAGTTTGGAATTTTTGTGTCGTGTGTGTTTTTTTTTTGTATCTTGATATCCCAGAAAATAAAAAATTTGTACTGAAAAAAATGGAAGATGGAAGAATTGAGGACAGAGGAGCTGGAGGCAGAAGAATTGCTATTACAAACAGAAAAAGAAAAGAAATTGAGAGTATTGTTGTGTATGTTGGGAACCCCAAGACAAGGGACACTGAACAATAGCAAAGAAGAAGTTAAAGAAGAAAAAGTTGAAGAAGAAAAAAAAGATTATTTTGCAAATGAAAACGCAAATGCAAATGATGAGAACCTGCATGATAAAATTGTGAACAAGTTATGCAAAGATGAATGGTCGAACTATGTGTTGACATTGGACAATATTTTGAAAATGATTTCAATTTTCATGAAAATTCGGACAAACAGTCCGGTGATATTGATGGGTGAAACGGGATGTGGAAAGACATCTCTGATCAAATGTTTGTGCCTTGCAGCCAATGTGAATTTGATTGCGGTGGATGTGCATGGAGGATTTGGAAGGACAGAGCTTCGAAAAGTATTGCATGATTGCAATGCAGAAATGAACAGAGATAAGAAAACAGAGATTTGGATATTTTTGGATGAGGTGAACACATCTCTGGATATTGGATGGTTTAAGGAGTTGATCTGCGATCGAAGTTTGGATGGAGTGAAAATCAGTGATCAAATAAAGATAATTGCAGCATGTAATCCCTATCGATTACGAAGAAGCAGAAGAGGAAAAAAACAAAGCGATGAGACAGCAGTAATAGGAGCAAATGACCCATTGACCAAATGGGTATACCGTGTATTTCCATTATGTGAAACGATGAAAGAGCATGTTTGGATCTTTGGTCAGTTGTCAATGTTGGATGAAAAGCAATATATTCGAGCCATGGTGAAGGAATTGAAAGGAAAGTTTGCTCCACAAAGTGCGGTATACAAGAGAATTAAGAGATGGGAATGGAAGATTGCAAAAGACATTACAACGTCGCAGCGCTTTATACGCCGCTATTTGACGAACGAGACAGTGGTGTCATTGCGTGATGTGAGCAGATGTCTGAAATTTTTGCATTGGCAAATTGAACAACAACAAACTAAATTGGAGCAGGAGCCGCAATTGGGTTGGACAGGGAAAGCATTGAACATTGCTTTGGCTTTATGTTACTACTTTCGCTTGGACGAAAGTGGAAGAGCAAGATATGACTCCATCATATCCGAGGGAAATCGACGGTCCTTTTCCGAGGCATTAAAGATTGAAATCGATCAATTGTCGCAATTGTTTATCATTCCAACTCACGTGGCAGTGCACGACATTTTGAAAGAAAATCTATTTGTTTTATTCTTTTGCATTGTCACAGCCACTCCTGTCATACTGGTCGGAGACCCAGGCACATCCAAAACCATGTCTTTGCAGATCATCCTTGACACGATGTCCTTCCTCCATATCAAAGACTTTCGCCAGGCCTTGCAAGATAATCACTTGTGCTTCGACGTGAAGCCATTGCATTGTCTCGCATTCCAAGGCACCACCGCTTGCAAGTCCAGTGCAATCAAGGAAATGTGGGAACAAGCTCAGAGATATTCCAAGGATCAATCCACTACTACGTTCTTTCTGTTCGATGAAATTGGATTAGCGGAACAGGCTCCAGACAATCCTTTGAAAATTTTGCATCAATTGCTGGAAAATCCCAACATTCCATTTGTCGGCATTTCCAATTGGGATTTGGACGCTGCAAAGATGAATCGAATGATCATGCATTTCATCCCTCCTCTGGGCCATTGTGATCTGATCCAAACTGCACAGGTCATTGTCTCTGGAGCAAATGCTACTTTTTCTGATCAACACATTCAACAGCTAATAAAAGTGTACGAGGCAATTATCAGCTGTGACGCAGATGCATTTTGTCCCAATGGAAAGAGACATTTCTTTGGAGCCCGTGATTTTTATGCACTCGTAAAACATCAAGCCGCGTCTCAAAGACGCTCGTTGCAAGGCTATCTTCGCAACTTTGGTGGACTTGAACAAGGCAACTCCAGAACACAACAATTGCGGGGCATTTTGCTGAAAGCTTTGGACTCGGAATGGACAGAGGAGGAAATATCTTGCGAATTTAACATTTGGACTCCTGTGAGATGTGTGCAAGCAAATCTGATGGAGCGCAAATGCATTTCATCGCTTGACGATCTGATGGTAACCAGACATTGTATGATTATCAGCGAAACGCACTATTCTTGGCAACTACTTTTGGAGTACAACATTTTGAATCACGATCACGTGTTTTTGTTCGGAAGCTATTTTGCTCATGACACGTATTCCAATATTAGCAACTACAATCAATTAAATAAAATTATTGATTGCATGGACACTGGGAAAATGGTTGTTCTAAGCAATTTGCAGAGCATTTATGACTGCTTGTATGATATGTTGAATCAAAGATATCAAAAAAGACCTTCAGGTGTTTCATTTGTTGTTGTTTTTTTTTTCATTCGTATCAAAGTCATTTGCAAAATAATAATAATAAAAAATAATAAATAATAAGGAAACGTGTATTGCCGAGTGGCATTAGGGACTGAAAGTAGAGATTGCTATGTTCATGAAAATTTCAAATGTGTTGTTATTGTCGAGAAAAAGGACGCTTATAGTCCAAATATACAAGTTCTCAATATATTTAATATATTTTATTGGTTTGATAGAAAACAACACAAACACAAACACAAACAAAAAGAATGCATTGCTCAGTCGTTTTGAGAAACAGTTTATTTCCTATCAAAATGCGCTGCCTCTAAATATCAGCTCCTATATCCACAAGGCAGAGGAGATACTGAAGACACTTTTTAAGACGTCCAATCTGGACAACCTATTTTGTGGATATTGCCAAGATACTCTCTCCTCCGCGCTACTGTACTTAGCCGCTCAAAATGTGTCAGGAGTAGCAGACAAGGACGACAAAAAAAAGGAGTCGACACAAACAACGAGCATGCAATTGGATGCCGTTAGCTTTGACCACAAGACATTGGAGTCGCAACTGTTAGATTTGTTTCTTCCGTTGTGTCGACCAGAAGAAGTCATTCGAACGAATATTGCTACTGAGATTACATTTATCCATTGGTAAAATATAACTTTTTTTTTTTGTGATATACCATAGTCCATTGTCTCAACAACAAGTAACAATAAACAAACAAAAAAAAAGCGAACAACAGTGGAAAATTATAAAAAGAACTTCAAGAATCAGATGTTAATGGTGCTCACGAATGATATGAAAGGCAATATCCCGATGGAGTGGCTCTATACTGAACAAATTGAGTCATTCAAAAAACTTAGTGCGTTTGAAAGGACAATTAAAGACTTTTTCAGCGACAAAACTCGGAACGATACGTTAATTCTGCAATATCGCTATGCGCGCACAAATAAGGAGCTGTTGGAACAGGTGATGCAGATTCTTCAATTGGAATTCCAGCGCTTTCACAAAGATCAACACAACAATGAAAAAAAGAAATTTGTGGTTTTGCTTATTCGCATTAAAGGAATATCGTCCTTTTCTTTTATATTTCGACAGTTTCAAAATTTTTTTTTGGTGTTTTATTTTTATATGTTCAACAAAACAAAACAAAAATAGAAAGTGGAAAATTGTATACGTTGATTATTTGCTATCCACAAGTTCAATGTCATTCCAAAATGATTTGAAGAAACCAGTGGCAGACATTGTCGGCAAACAGGAGATACAGGTATACATTTTTTTTTACGTATATTGCAACAAAAAAGAAAGTTTATATGTATGTGTGTTGCATTTGAAGACATTATTCAGTTGCGCATATCGGGCATTTGGGAGGTTACATTTTCCTCATTCGTTTGATGCGTTGGAGGAAAAAAAGTTACTGCGCTTGCTATTTGAGAACGAGCAGTTTAAGACGTGTAGAGACACTCTTGTAAGGCGATTGAAGGAACTCTTGTCCCAAGCTGCAGAAGGTTAACTGTCGAAAGGATTTTGCGCGACTTGAAAATAATCGAGAACAGGAAATCACCCTTTTTTGAGAAACATAAATATGTCATTGACACTTTGCTAATCCTGGCTTTTGTCAATGTGCTATTTGTCATTTATCAAAATGGTGGTTTTGCAGTTTTGTCACATCTCATTTGCATACATAAGTATACATATATGTATGTATATGTACATATATACTTATGTAAGCTTATATGCCAACACAAAAATAAAAAGAAATATATTGAGAGCAAGAAAAAAGAGGTTCGATGGTATTCAAAACTGTTTGAAAAAGCATTGAAGAGTCAAGAGTTGGTTGAGATAAAATTGCCAGACATTGACAGCAGTCACTTACTTTTATCAGCAGTGGAACCGCAGTTGTATTCGGTTCAAAGCAATTTCCGGTGTTCGTTTCCCTTTAGTCATTGTATCCACAAATGGTGTCAACGGCAGCTCTCCCTCCGTTCAGATTTTCCGCGCGACGACTTTGCGTCGTGTGCGACAATGCTGGAGCAAATACCAATTGGAGCGGTCATTTGACAAATTGGGACACACCCTACTCCGCGAAGGCCGCTCACGAATATGCGATGGACTTAATTCGAAACTACTTTTCGTGGCATGCATACACTCCGGATCAACAGGACATCTTGCGGAATATTTTTGTGTCTCTGGTGCTGTTGTCATGCAAGAAATTGTCAATTGCAGCTATCGAAGTGACTCTACATTATTTCCATTTCATCATTTCCCATTATGCATATTTGATTTTTATCGCTTCCCTGTCTTTGAATAACCTGTCCGATGTGAACGAACAGGAGATGCATGAAAATAATCCTGGACAATGGTTGGTAAATATGACTCTATCTCTGTGGGACTCCATTCTATTGACGAGCAATTTTGTCACAAATGTGCATCAGTTCCTTTTCCCCAATTCGATTTCAATTGTTTTGGATTTCATGTACAAGTATTTGCCAGCTGACAATGCCAATTTGATGAATAAGGTGTTAGCAAGTGCACGAAAAATTGAAATGCAATGTCTTGGACTTATGTATTTGAACACAGATACATTTATGGAAAAAGAGAAATATTTAATTGAACAAGGATTTTTGGATCGTGAAACAGTTATTGGCCGTATTCTCAAAAGCTATTCCACAAACCAAAATGAATCCAAGGAAAGGTATCCTCTCTTTGTTCAAGATTTACTCACCACAATTAAGCGCGTGGAGAGAATTGAGGGCAATGCGGACAAATATAAAGTATATAACTCCATTTTGTCGGAATTGTATTCCAACGTTAGCAATATACCTATTTCCGAGATTCAGATTTTGAAAGAAATGGTGTTATATGGATGTCAGCAGTGGTACAGTCAATCCAGTCTATGTTCGGCTAAAGCAACGCTTTTGAATCGCTGTTTAGAATTAATGCTCTTGGATGGACAAGTGAATGAGAATAGCAAGCATTTGAAAAAGTGGTGTGACCATGCTCATCAAAATAAGGAAAATGGACTTGAATTAGTCGTAAAAATCTCAACAGTAAAAGTGGCTCTGTTTCATCTTATTTCCACCATGAATAGTCGAAATATTAACATAGCAAGATTAGAAGAAAACCAAACTGTATATGAATTATTGCAAAAAATGAGCCAGTTGTTGATAACTTTCAGCACTGTCAATCCCCAATATGATCGATCCTTGCACGTGTGGTTTTTGAAACAACTGTACATAAGGAAAGGGATCCATTGGATTGAGACAATATTTGCCCATCCTATGATCCGTCAGCACTTCCCTCTGTTTGGACAAGTCGATCCAGTCAATGTATTTTGGCTGTTGCGCGAAAGGACATTGTGCAATGATACTTTCAAACCTTTTGTTGGAATTTACGGAGACAAGCGTTACAGCAGTGTATTGCATGAAAATATAGTCCAAAATTCTTTTTCTACTGATCGTCTACCTGTTTCGTTCCGAATCATTGCCGAGTCGTTATCTTTGATCCATTTGTCTGATTACGATTATTCACACGAACAATTGCAAAGCTAACAATTTCCATACTTTTTTTTTTTTTGTTAATGCAAATAAAAGTCAACGATAAAGAACAAAGCAACTATTTCTTATACAGACTTGCGCATACATATCCAAACATCGGGCCTCCACAATCAAGAAATTTTTTGGCAGATCTTCACGCATTTAACATCGTCTCCAAAGGATGGTCGGCTGTTTTGTTGGAGGAATGTCAAAGACACACTTGATTTAATTGTGATTAGATTATGCTTCCATTTTTTGTCAGTTCTCCCATTTATGAAACGCAATCCGTTCCGATATCTATTTGCTGAATCTGATTTGTTCTTATCCAACGTGGGTCATAAACCGAGTCCGGATGAACATTTGAAAATCCATTATTGTTTGAATAATCATCCATTTTTGATCCATGCTCCAGAGCCACAAAATGTAACATGTCCATGGAAAGATTGTAATGCTACGATTACCAGAACATGCACCATTAAGTCATCTCTCAAATTAAAGAATACAATACATACAAAGAGTATTTGGTTTATGTTGGGGAGATATTATACATCTCCTAAAAAAATGGAGCCAGTTAATTTGACGCAGTTGATATCGATATTGCTGCGATTGCTGTATCATTTGTTATTGCTCTTGCGAAATGAAGGAGTGCCACGGGATGGAAACAAAATTCAAGAATTACTGAGGCAGGACAATGCATCTAAATTTTTATGGAAAAAAATAAAACAAGATTTCAAAAGATTAGAAATACTAACAGATTTAAACGAAGAGCTGTTGGGTATTGCTCTTCATTTGTGGATTAAAGATTTCTCTGAAAAATTTGAAACATGGCATCCTCAAGGACTACCTCGTGGAGATTTAGCGGAGATTTATGAATTTGAGAAAAAGTTGGATGAAGAGTATTGCAAATTTTTTAATTCAAAAGCCAAGTTTATTGAGCTTCGAAACAAAAGTGAGATTGTGTCAAATAACAAGTTTAAAGAACTTATGGATGAAATCGAAGAAACAAAAGAAATACATGAACGCTATGAAATTGAGCATATCTCACAATTATTTTTGAAAATTCAGCTATGGTCGTGGAGGGATTTGGTTCATGTTTTTAATAACAACCCTTTTTATCACAAAAGCATCCTTTGATTGCCCAATTATTAAATTGGGACGAAGCCATTTGGTACATTCGGTATCTGCCGGCCATTGTCAATCTGGTCAAGCATGTGCACATGGAATATTCGCGACAACTGTTGCCAGATGAGTTACATAAAATTCGCATCAGTGAAATATTGAAGCAGCAATATCAATGCAAAATATGGTGGAACTATATCCTACGCTGTTGGAACTACTTTGCATTGGATTGCGAAAAACTGAAATATAACTGCCAAGATTTATCGATTGAGCACTTGTGCATTGTCGATTCCAACTCAAATAATTCTCAATTCAATATTTACAAAATAATTCAACTTTTGGAAACTCAACACAATAAATTTTTGAAGGCGTTTCAACAATTCAAGCATTTATATATCCAAAAGGCTGAAGAAGAGAAACAAAACGTTTTGGAGCAAGACAACTGGAAATGCTTTTTTGATATCAGAAAAAATGACATTTTGTGTTTCAATAAAAAACATTTGGATGATATCATTCAACAACGAAGCACTCCAGTGTTGCAATATGGCCAAAACGACAAATTTAAATGTTTTGACTTAGTTTCCATTGAAAATGATATTTACCGTGCCTTTGTTTGTGATCGACAACCGTTGACATTTGTTATTCCTTTATTCGAATATCGTAATGACCTTGATATTCACAGCTGCATTGCAACTATTGAAACACGTCATGAAGTTCTCAAAGATGCACAATTTCAATCTTTTTGGAACAAATTAAACCTGTCAGTTGCTTCATCTTTGGAAAAACAAAAAGCATTAGGAATGCTAAATGATGCAATTGTCTATTTGTATCAAAACGTTAATGATCTTCAAGTAGATATGCCATTAACAAAATTGCTTCAAAATTTGCAGTTTGAAAAAGACTGGGTTCTATTTTCCCAAAGAGGCAATAACAAAGCAGAGCAACTCTACGTCAAACATGTTGGAGTTTTATGGCGTCAATTGAATAATATTGTTCAATCTGAGGGTTTGGATGAAAGTTCAATTATTCCATTTGTTCTTGAGGTTTATCGACAACCTTTAATCGATAATCTACAAACCAAAATTATAGAATTTGTTCATAAAACCTCAGTAGGTGCCATGAAAGACGTACTAAAAGCTTGGCGTGAAATTGCGTATAAACAAGGGCATATCGTACGAAACATAGAAGACGAAGACTTTGCCCATATGCTGAAGCAATATCTTCCTAACAACGATTTGAAATATTTTCCACATCAGTTATTGAAATGGAGATATTGTGCTGCTGCTTATGAATGTGCATACCAAGAATGGAAAAGATCTCATTAATTAAATTTTAAGTAAAAATGTTGCTTACTGCTTTTTTGTTTGTATGAAACAAGTATTCATACAAGCTCTAAGGATGGAGAATATCTTTTACTGTATATGTGCAATGTATTGTACTCCTTGGAAATAAAAAGTGATATTCGAACTAGTTTGGTTGCTCTCGTTTATGAAAACAAATCTTTTTTTTTTGTGTTTATTTTGGAGTAAAGTTTCATTGTTCCAGTAGCAGTTTGACAAAAATACCTACTTTATAAGTAAACATTTAATCATAATCTTTTTGAGTATTTTTTAACTCTAAAAGTATTTATTTTGTAACAATAATTCTTTTATTTCGATTAGTCAAACAATCATTCGTTGTTTGTTTCTTATCTTTCACATCAAATAGTTATATTATAGGCCAAATTAAATGGACGGGCCAAGTTGTGGCAGTCTGGATCTAATAATTTGTTATCAGATTATTCAATATTTGTAGATATAAATGTATTTGAATTTTGAAAAAATTGAGCTTGTGTTGTACTTGCATTACCGAAATCTTTATTATTGTCAAGATCAATTTAGAGAACTGTAAAATAGTTTTAATTGTTGTTTTTTTTTTAAACAAAGAGAACATGCTAGCAAAATTGATCCTTTTAAGCAACTAAGGTTCATTTTTTTTCAATCTGAAGAGTGGTGAAAGTGTTGAGCTATAGATGAGTTTGGATATGTCGTTTGAATGTTAAATATTTTTTTGTTCACATTGTAGTGCAATGCCCTACTAATTACAGGAGAAGCTTCATATGAACGAGGGAACCCTTTTTTCCTCAACAACATTCACTGTTTTTCTTCTTTCACTTTTCTGTTTTTCTTTTTCTTATCAGTGAGTTGTTTACCTTGATTATTTAACTACTTTTGTTTGCCTTTTGAAAACAGCTTTCAGTAATTACTTTCTTATTACACTTGGCGCTACCTCAATCTTCCTACAACATGTGCTTTTTTTTTCGTTTGTACTTTCTTATTGTTTGATGTGTTTTTTTTGTAGATGGCTCACAGTCGATTTGTAATACATTATTTTTCTTTTTTTTCTTTTTCTTTAAAGTTGTATTTTCTCATCGTGACAAATATTTGGGCATTGAAAAATTTATTTCTCTGAAATTTAACAATTGAAAAACTTCATAATGAATTGTTTTGAAAAATGAAAATGAGATAATTGAAAAATTAAGGGAGAAGATCAAGAACTTGCAAAATTTGTTCAAAGGAATTATCAGTGGGATTTTGTTTAAATTGAAAGGCCATATCAACAATTTTGTTGAAAACCTATGACAACAAAGCAGTGTGATAAAGATAAGAATAAAATAAATGATAAATATAATCAAAACTTTGACAACATTAGTTCCATCAGCTGCGGAAGTGAAGTCAATAGGTAGCTTTTTTTTTTTTAATTCAAATAACATGTGTGATCAAAAATAATTGCATATTATATATTATACCTTTCGTTTTTCAGCAAATTGAAATTTTTTTTTAGTGACAGAAACATCACAATCAATTTTATTTCCAATAACAATAGTAGGAATAACACCTCTGTATTGTAATAATTCATTGTACCATGAATTTAAATTTTGATAAGTTTGTTTTCTTTTACAATCAAATACTAGAATACAAGCATGTGCTCTGTGATAATAAGAAGGATGCATTGAATTAAAGCGCTCCTGATAATAAATGATCATAATTGTAATTATATTATATAAAATATACATATATTTATTGATTTTTTTATTATTTTTAGTAATAAATTACAAAACTTGTCCTGCAGTATCCCAAAAATCAACTAAAAGTGATTTATCATTCATTGTCGTGGTATGACTAATTAAGTAATTAATTATATATTTGTAATTTGTTATTTTAAATTATTTAAAAAAAATATACAAATATTTTTTAACCG
>ASPP01001165.1:0-12678 GCA_000512085.1 Reticulomyxa filosa
TCTCCTCACTGTTCCTACAGTGCATTGAATCAAATATGAAATAAGAGAAGTGATTATATTGCTAAAATCAATTGTCATGATCAAAATTTTGTGCGAAGTAATGTATGATTAACTTGCGTTATTTGATTAGAGCTTTAGAATTGGATAAATTCCTCAATTATGGAAGAAAGCCAATATTGTTCCAATTCCAAAACCAGATAGACTGCCAATAAAAATTTGTGTTCAAATTATTTGAAAACATCACATCTGTTTCAAAGGTTTTGCTAAATTTTTATGCTTATCAGAACTAGTGAATAGAGAGAGAAATATTTGGAACTCTTTTTGAACCAAACAGCATTCAACATTAATTGAAACATAAAAGATGATCAAACAACATACTTTCCGTGTTCACAGTTTGTGGGTTATTATTATTTTCCTAAGATTTGTAAATTTGGTCTAAAGTTGTTTGAGTTGGAGGCAATGTGGTGGTAATATTTCTTCCTCTGCGTAATCTTTCAGAGTTCACATTGTTTTGATCATTGCCGTTGGACAGAATACTTGTGCTCTGAACAGGCAATGAGGCGCGAAAGTCTGGATAATTGAATAGACTTCCAACATTGGTTTCGTTTGAATTTTTATTGTCAGTTTTAATCTTGGGAGCATTGAAAGATGGAATTGAAGCGATCACTGGAGATGCTGTTGTATCAGTTGAATTCTTTTTTGTTCCTGATAAGAAGAGGGAAGAGAGTGAAAAAACACAGTAACAAACATGATATCAGTGGTTGATTAGTGTCAGGTCTCTGAAATAGCGAAGTGCTTGGCCTTGGAGCACCAAGTGTATCAGTGTTGGTCCGATTGGCAACCTGAATGAGTGATTGTTGCATTTGTTGCATTGCAGTGGCAATTTGTTGGCGCTGTTGCTGTTGGCTTTGCAACATTTGTTGCAAATATTGTGGATACATCGGATTATTGAACGGCTGTGTTTTGTATATTGTGTGTTTCGTTCATTCTGTATCCTTGATGTTATAGTATATACTTGTAAATCAACTTTTACCGATAGAAAAGGTGTGTGAGCTTGGAATTGAGGTGTTGAAGTAGGTCTGGTCTGTTGATTGCCACAGCTGAGTTGAAAGTAAGAAAGTGGTTGAGGTGGTTGTTGTGACTGTTGTTGTGGTTGTGGTTGTAATGATTGCAGTGGTTGAAAACTGTATGGTGTGCAAACGGAATAACCTAAAGCAGTAGCTGCGGGCATTCCCATTTGACTGTTACACAAAGACCATTGCATAACAGATTGATTTAGTTGATTGGCCGATTGGTTGAATGTATTGACGGCATTTGCCAATTTGTCAATCGATTCAATCAATCCATTGAAATTCGTTTTGTCACCATTGTCGTCCGTTTGCTTGTGCTTTTGCTTTTTGTTTGGATTGTTTCTGGATTTTGCGTTGTCTTTTTTTTGAACACTGCTCTGACTGAATGTATCGGAAGGAGGATTTACTTGTGTTGTCAACGGGATAGATTCGGATTGAAAGGGTCGATCATTGGATATTTCTGTGTTAAGTTCCTCTTTTTTTTTGTCTGCATTTGTTTCGTTCTTTTTTTCCTTGTTGTCATTATCCACATTACACGCCAGTTCTTTTTGCTATTTATTGAAAATATTACGTTTGAATGCTCGTGTGCATACATACAATTGAGAGAACACGGATAGATAAATGAAAGTGAATCATTGCAAAGTTTACCTGTTCGAAGGACACCTCGGTGTCCCAAAGATCTCTTTGTCTCTCTTTTTCAAAGTCGTAGGCATGGACTTGTTCCTGTTGTTTTTGTTGATATTGACAAATCGATTTCATCAAAGCATCATTGTTTTCCTTCAAAGGTGTAACTGTTGTATCAGCCTCAACTTGCTTCAGTGAACTCTCAATTGACGCAATTTCAACCTCCACTGAATCTCTCGACGATTGCTTTGTGTTTTTCAAATCTAATTCCAATTCTTTTTCTTCTTGATTGTACTTTTCGATTTCTTCATCTTGTTTATCGTTGTGATCAGTATCATTATCCTTTGCGTATGCGATGCATTTCAATCGCTCAAATGACCTCATCATATCCTGAGCTGCGCTTTCATCAACACCGCACACATTCATCACATTTTGCACTGGTGGTCTTTTGTCTAACGCCTTGCTTTCATCTTCGTCGTAATTGTATAATGCCACCAATTGCCTGTAATGATCACTGTATCTCCAATTGTTTTTCGCCTTTTGTTCGTCCTCCTTCTTCATTCGTCATTTATCAACAAACATGTGTTTAGCAAAGGACATCAAACAATACTCTCCACTCCTTTCCTCCCTCTTTGCCACGTATACAAAAACATAGATTCGCACAGTAGGCAAATCACTCAAAGGAAAACAGAGAAAAGATCTTTGTTCAAAATATGTCAAAAAAAAAAAACTGGATTCAAATTGAACCAAGATTCAGGAACAACAATTTTTCTGACTTCAGTTGGCGACATATCCAAAATGCCAATCTTGGGACCTTGTTGAGCTTGGTATCTCGATAATAGATGCGCTTGATCATACCCCAACACTTCCAACTGAAGAGTAATGACGTCATTGCCATGGCCTTGTTTTTCGACACGTTGATCAAATACACATCGTAGTTCGTCAATATTCTTTATGTCATGACGACGGCCATTGTCGCCCTGCCGACATTGTTTTGTTACGAAAATACAATCATTCGGATGCTTCTTTTTTATTTTTTATTTTTCTTAACTTTGAAAGATAATCGAATAATTGATGTCAATTTTAGCCCCGTTTTTTCCTTCAGTTTTTTAAGAAACTCTTTCCATTGCTTTCATTTTTGATTTGTGCGTGTGTTTTTCGTCTTTCGTTCATTTGTCCTTTACGGGCAGTTTTCTTGCCAGTTGGAAAAAAAGAACTTCTCAACTTCAATATTTGCAGCGTCTTTTATCCCCATTTTCGATTAAGAACAAATATAAATATTTTTCACAATTATAATTAAATAACCAGCTAACTCGAAAACTTCTTCTGATATGCACCACTCGAAGATTCACCTGATCCAAAAATTAATCTACGTTGGTAAATTCCTTTGTTCCGTCAAGCGGACGTGACAAGGTAAACAATTAAAATGATAATAACAATTTTTATTGAGACGTTACAATTTTAGTTTTAAAGAAAAACTTCAAAGTTTTATTGACAGTGTATAATTTTGTAGTTGGTCTGTTCCTTTTTGGAATATACAAGTTTCATTTGTTTTTTTATGTCATTTACTTTTGAATAAGTTATTGTATATTTTTCTGCTCAGGTCATTGTTTGTGCTACTTATCAACTTAGTTCATATGTTCGACTGAACATAAAAGTGATCAAGTTAGATATGCTTCATCGTTGTTGATGATATTAATTGTATGCTTTGATTCATTGAAGCGTTAATAATTCGTTGTTTTTTAGTTAGCAAGTGCGTTCTTGTATTGCTGGAACTATTTATGTACCGGTTTCAATATCAGTTTTCTTCGTAAGCTGTTTTAAAAAATAATTCTTTAGCCTTTCATCGTCACTTATTAGTCTGAACCGATGTTGCAATTAAAAAAGTTGTGTTTCAACAATGTATATCCTCTAAAACAAGCATTACGCATATATCCACGTCAGTTGGCGACAACAATTTATTTCAAAAGCGTACGAAATGTCAGTGAATCAAAACCTGTTCCAAGGAAGAGCAGAAAGGTAGTGTACTCTTCAGAAGAATAAACTTCAACCCCATTTTTTCTTTGCTTTCCCTTCCCTGTTCCTGTTATATGAGCCATCAAATCATTTTGTGGGTCGGGTCAATAAAATTGGGAAAAAAGTTTACAAGAGGGGAGTATTTAATGGATCACAAAGTATCCAGACCAATAAAAGACGAAAAAATGACAAATGAAGAATTCAAAAAGATGTCACGTGCATTGTTGGACCACATATACGAAGGGATCAAGAATTTGCCAGAAGTAAATGGTTCAGAAAATGTATCCATTGAATACTATCGAAATAATACTAAGACAGATAAAAATGAGGATTCACATGTTGTGAAAGATGAAAAGATTATGAATATAAATGTCACAGAAATTGGCAGTTATCAAATTATTATAAATGATACAAAAAAAGAAATTCACATGTTCAGTCCCATTAGCTTCACTCACCACTACATTTGGGATGAGTCACTTGAGCAATGGCGAAGTAAACTTGATGGGCACTATCTCCTTGAATTACTTGCAAGAGAATTAAACGATCATTGCCAAGGATTTATCAATTGGTAAAAAACACTATTCTTTTAATCCAAAATAAAAATAGTTGGTTCTTTTAGCAATTTTGTTTTTATTAACAAAACTGTTTAATACAGCAAACATCAAGAAACTTTCATTCAAATCTATTTTCTTATTTACTAGTCAAAGATATCAGAACCCATACAAAGCTATATTTAACAAATCCGTATGCAAATTCTTTTTCTGCTATTACTCTTTAAGCTAAATGGTAAGCAAAAGCGAACTAGAGGAAAAGTATTGCCATTTCAAACACACCTTTTATTTTAATGTTTGAAACTTATTGCAGATCCGGAATCAATCATAGTTGCACAATAAAGTACGCCTGCGTTCTGTAAAAAGCATCAAAAAATTATTTTTTGTTAGAGAAAAAGCCGTAAAAAAGACGAAAAAAGCGTCAAAATATAAAGTTCAAGTTTTGCAATCCCTAATTGTGGTTTATTATTCCTATCACCCGTTAAATATTTAAATCCTTATTGTTTGGTATCTTTTGGTTCTTCTTTATTCTTTTACTCTTTTTCTTTATATTTTTTCCCAGGAAATTTCCAATCTGAAGCGTCTTCGGTTAAGTGTGATTCTGCACTCAAATGTGACCCAGGTTTTAACAAATGAATCCTTTTTCCTTTTCTTTTTTTTATTTATTTATATGTGGTGTCATCATTACTTTTCTTGGAGGGAAAGGTGTGCAAAAAAAAAAAAAGAAAAAAGTATTTTTTTGGCCGTCAAGCAAATGAATGACATTGGGTTGTGTTTGCAATTCCGTGAATGTAAGGAAATATTTTTTATTTGATGATTTTTTTTTAAAATGGAAAAGTACAAAAATAGGTTGTCTTTGTGTTCCCAAGCAAAAAAAAATTTTTCATTTGGATAGACGAAAAATCGAACAAAAAACAAAAAACAAAAAACAAAAAACAAAAAAAAAAAATAATTTTATTTTTGTTTGTTTGTTTTGAGATAAATAGAAATGTCTGGAGAAGGGAATAATAGCGGAAGCGTGCCTAAATTGTCGAACGAAGTAACAGTGAGTGAGATGAAAGTGGAGCAACAAATAAAACAAGAGGAGCCGTTACAACAAACAACAACATCAACTGCAACAGTGACGACAACCACAGAAGGTACAGCGAATGGCAGTGACAATCAAAGCAATGACACGACGACAGTTGTGCCAACCGACGGCAATGGCTATGGTCCAGTTCGTGGAACTGATCACACTGTCCGACAATCACGCTTTAACCCAATGGGTAGTATCTCCACTCCGTCAACTGATACGATATCACAAGTTTTGAATTGAATGACGTTGATCAACACTACAATATAACGACCGTCATACATACGTGCATATCCAACCCACGTCTTCTTTGTATTTTTTTGTCTTTTTATTGATTGGAACGTGTGATGATCAATACTGTAAATATTGCAACTGTTTGAATGTTTGCATATGTCACAAAACACAATGTCAGGATCAAAAGGGATAAAGCCTGAAACGAACGCAGGTGTACTCGGACCACCAAACGCAATGGGAATGCCGGTGCCGATGCCAATGCCGATGTCTATGCCAATGCCGGTTCCCATGCCAATGCCAATGCCAATGTCAATGCCAATGTCAATGTCAATGTCAATGGGCGTACCTGTCGGTCCGATGATGGGAAGCATCCCCGGTCTTGGAATGCCCCCTGGCAATGTACCTGTTGCAAGACCAGGCACAAATGGGACTGTCACGGGCACTGCAGGCACAGCGACATTGCCCGTCGCAGCAACGACGACCACGATGAACACAGTGTCTGTCTCACAGATCAATAAATATTCGTCTTGGCCTCCAGTCGAATCCGAACAATACACTATGTATCATCCAATGGGATGGCCTGTTGATCCTGAATATCCCTATCACTTGAACAATTTCCTCATTCCAAACACGACTCCAAAGATTGTCCCTCCTTCACCTTTGTCGACAATGACCGGCACCACTCCGTCCAGTATTCCAAATCCACTGAGTGTCGCTGCCGCTGTCGCATCCACTACTCCAAATCCTTTGATTAATCCTGCTTTAGGTGTCACTTTTTGCTTATATGATAGATATATTACATATATATTTACATATACACATATATTTATATACATATACATATACATTTATTTATTTATTTATCATTTGTTGACATCAAACGTAAGCAAAAATTTGTTTTGATTTAGGCATGATGAATCCTTTAGTAAATCCATTCATAAATCCGGCAATGAATCCATTGCTCAATCCATTGACAAATGTTCCTTCAGGAATTCCTGATGGAAAACAGCACGCATTGTTTGTCTTTCATTTGCCTGAAGATATTGATGATCATGGATTGCTTCAGCTATTTGCGCCTTATGGAGGAATCCGCGCAAATGTCATGAGGCACGACACCGGCCGATCTCGAGGATTTGGGTTTGTTCATTTCAACAATCGAAACGATGCTTTAATTGCCATTGAGATGATGAATGGACATCAGATTGGACGAAAGAGACTCAGAGTTTCGTTCAAAAAGGATATTGGAGAAGGATTCAATCTAAATGGTGAAGAAAGTCCACAGGATACAAAAGAGGATGATAATTCCAACAAAGAAAGAGAACCAAAGATTGATTCGTCTATGTGACGAAACACAATAATGTGCTCCAATTTGGGTTTGTTCATTTTTGTGTTAATTTTCTCAAACGTAAAAATACGACGTTTCAACTGTGGCAAACATCTTTCTTTGTCAAACCACGAAAATACATGTTTCAACTTCTCACTCCAAGCCTCAATTACTTATTCGTTGTTTTAAACAATTACAAGAACAATAAGGTTAGCCATTTTTCTTATTAGAAACTAGATTACAAAAAAGTGGTTTTTAATGCACAAAATGCGTACGTTTTCTTTTAAATTTTGCGTGTATATGCAAAGGATTGTCGAGCTCAATAAGTCTTATTGCTGGTGTTGGTCACGCTCGAACGACTTCACTGAAACTTTTTCTTTATGCTGAACAATTGGGACATAGACTAAAAATGAGAAATCATGCAATCTTTAAAAATTGGTTTTCAAGGCCACAATTGCGCCAAGCGTGTCAACTGGCACCAATTGCCTATGAAAGTAGATTATTTGCTACAACGCAAAACAAGACCACAAAAGAAGTAAAATACAACAAGTACAGTTCAGCGATAACCGAAAACGAGGCATGTGGAGGTGCGCAAGCATTTTTGTATGCAACCGGATTAACGAAAGAGAACATCGAATGGCCACAGATAGGGATTGTGGCAATGGATTGGGAAGGGAATCCATGCAATATGCATTTGGACAAGCTACAAAACAAAGTGAAACAGGGAATGTTGAAGCAGAATGCAAAAAAAAAAGAGACTTTGAAGCTAACGCCAAGGATATTTCATACCATCGGAGTATCGGATGTATTGACACAAAACAACGTTGGAATGAGATATTCATTGCCATCAAGAGATTTAATTGCGGACTCCATTGAAATGCACACACAAGCGTTAAATAATCTTATCTCTACTTTGTCCGTATTCTCTTTTCGTTTCAAAACACAAAAGTGACAATATACATGCGAAAGATCGTGGTATGACGGATTGATCTGCATTGCCGGCTGCGATAAAAATATGCCTGGATGCGTGATGGCATTGTGTCGACTGAATCGACCTGGATTGATGATCTATGGCGGACATATCCAACCCGGCAAGACAACCATGAAACAATATGGTGGTGAAAATATTGACATTGACAGCGGTTTCATGTACGAGTCGTATGGACATTATTTGGAAGGCCGTATCACGTGGGCTGAGCGTCAAGACATTGTTTGCCACGCTTGTCCAGGTTTTTTTTATTTCTTCGCTTGTCTATATAATAATGCTGTAAGCATTTAACACAACAATGAAAAGGGCCCGGATCTTGTGGTGGTATGTACACTGCCAATACAATGGCTTGTGCAATTGAGGCATTGGGCCTGTCGCCACTTTATAGCAGCAGCAGTGGCGCAGAAAGTACAGAAAAAGCGTCTGAATGTCTGAAGGATTGCAATACAATTATTCGACAATTAATTGCCAAAGATATCAAACCTTTGGACATTGTCACTAAAAAATCATTAGAAAATGCCACGGCTGTAATTATGGCGTTGGGTGGATCGACTAATTTTACTTTGCATATTCTGGCCATTGCCAAAAGTGCTGGTATCGATTTCACTCTAAATGACATTCAAAGAATTAGTGACCAGACTCCTTATTTGGCAAATTTCCGACCTTTGGGCAAATATTTTATGAGTTATTTATCAAAAGTTTGTTTTATTTTTTTAAACCTTTTTACTTCTTTGTTTGGTCTTCATCTTTTTGATTTTTCATTTGCACAAAAAATAATGAACAATAGGTCGGAGGGACGCCAGCTGTAATGAAATATTTGTTAGAAAAGAAACTATTACATGGAGATTGCTTGACAATCTATGGTACGAGTTTAGAAGAGCTATTATCTAAAATAGACAGTCGTATCTTATTTGATAATCCTTCTGGACTTTCGGACGTCATTTTTCCAATTGAACGTGCTGTTATGAATCATGGGCCAATGGCTGTTTGGTATGGAAATATTGCCACACGTGGCGCTGTTACAAAGTGGTCCGATAAATATGGTTATTTATTTTTTTTGTTTTTTTTGTACTTTTGCGAAAGTATACTTTGATTCACAACGATAAACTCATATTATTTCGTTTGGCTGCAAAGGTGAGAGATATTTCAAAGGAAAGGCATTATGCTTTGATGGCGAAAGCGATTTCATGAAGGCCGTGTTGCAAGACAAATTATTGGAGAAACTGGAAAAAGACGAAAATCCTCATGTTTGTATAATTCGCTATGAAGGACCCAAAGGGGCCCCTGGAATGCCAGAACTACATACGCCTGCTTCTGTCATTACAGGCGCAAATTTACAACATAAAGTTGCTTTGATCACTGATGGTAGATTCAGTGGTGCGTCTTGTGGCTTTATTATTGGCCACATTACACCAGAAGCATTTGAAGGTGGAAATATCTCATTAATACAAAATGGTGACACCATCGAATTAAATGGTGACAAAAAACGATTAGATGTATTAAATGTCGATGATCAAGAATGGCAAAAAAGGAAACAGCAGTGGAAAAAACCTGAGCTGAAATATCGTACGGGCGTCTTGTACAAATATGTCCAACTGGTTCAAGATGCCAGCACTGGTTGCATTACTGACTCAGCATAAGAGAGAAAATATTAGCAATGGTATTTGTATTTGGTGATGGTTTAATTTCTTAAAACAAGCCACGAAACTGGCATTGTGAATTAACTTTAATTAACTATTTTACATTTTAAAACTACTGCCGCTATGTCTTGCTCAGTTTGCAAAAAAGTATTATGGCACCGCAAGCAGTGTTGTCCATGAAACAACAATTCAAGTCAGACTACAAAAAAATAACAAAAAAAGAAGATGAGTGAGATTTTTGTTTGGAGTTTATGTCGATGTGCACTGGTTCATCTTGAAATTTTCCATTTACAAAAAAAATGCATAAAATGCCACCTTATAAGATGATCGACTTTCTCAATGAAAAACAAGCATTCAACTAATTTTTTAAAACGATTTACTTAAAAAATAGAATGCGATGGTTTCATGACGCAAATGCAAGTGATAATCATTTTACAGCCGTTATCTTAGCTTTGAAAAATTGTTGATGAAATACTTTCATTATTTTATTGAAATCTTGGATACTGACAACTTTTTCAAAGCATTTTGTAAAAGTTGTTTTTGCTAGAGTATTTATTTAATAATTTGTTTTTTATATTTTGAAAATATTTTTAAAAATTGATAAATCATGAAAAAAATCAAACATTGTGGTGTGTCTACTGTAGAGACCTACACTAAATGTAATACGAAAAGATTTTACTCGAATTGAGAGTGGCTTTCAGTAAAACAAAACACAGACTACCAGTTCCAATATTTATATAATCAATATTGGAGCGAGACAGGAAGGTCAGGAATTCTTTGCAGACGAGACCCCACTCAACCAAGAGATTGATGTTCCAACACCCGTACAAATTTGACATGTTGGGATATTAGTCATGTTGGGTTGAAGTTTCATGTCCAGGTCAAAATAAACCGTTGTTATTTTGCAGTGTCTATCGCAACATTCAAAATACATTGCAGTCACTGGAGAAGATCAATTTCCTTTTAATACCAACGCATTCCACCTGTGTTACTTCCAAAAAGAAGTGTTAGCTGCCAGGCAAATATCAGAACACATCATAATCGGAGGGGACTGGAATGCACATCATCCAGCTTGGTTGGATAAAAATATTGATGAAATGGGAGAAGCAATTCTTGAATTTATCACATCGAACGATTTGCACATCTTAAATTCATTTCCATTTGATTGCACATATCAAAACAATAACGCATCATCCTGCATTGATATTACATTATGTTCCTCATCATTGGTGGGACTTTGCAGTAATTGGAGGACAGTGATGATGAATTGGATGTACACTCTGATCATCTTCCAATCACATTCAATATTCTTGCACAATGAGAATTACTCCTGAAACTATCGTAGTCTATTCATAAATCATTTAATAAAAAAGGATTGACATACTCAACAATGTTGGACATCTCAGCAGCGTATGACAGTGTTTGGCGTGATGGACTACGTTCCAAAATGAGGCACGAATTTAACCTGCATGGAAGACTATACTGGTGTATTGACAGTTTTCTATCAGACCGATTCGGACAGGTCGTCCTGAATGGAGTGAGTTCCTCAATGTACGAATTTAGCACAGGAGTACTTCAGGGATCGTCATTGTCCCCTTTATTGTTCCTGTTGTACATTAATGATCTCACAAAGGAAGTCCATTAACCGATTCAATGTGGCATGTTTGCAGATGATGTGGCATTGTGGACATCTATTTATACGTCAAATATGGACGAAATGAGCAACCAAATACAGCAACTACAAAGTAGTCTTGATGGAATATCTTCATGGCTTCCAGATGGAAGATGCTGATGTCACCAGACAAATCACAGTGTATCAAGCTTCGTCAAAAGAACAAGCGAAAGTATCCACCATTATCACTCCATCTTGTGGATGCAAAAATTCCAGAAACAAATCAAGTCAAGTATTTGGGATTAATAATGGACTCCCAATTGAATTATCGTGATCACATTAACTATGTTTACGGCAAGGCAGCAAGGAAACTTGGTTATTTGACATTCCTTTGTTCCTACAAAGGAATCAGACCCAGTTTGAGTGTCTACAATCTATTGTACAAGACAATTATTCGGCCAAATTTGGAGTATGCATGTGCATTCTGGAATGGCGCAGCTGAAAACACAAGAAAATATTGGAAAGAATCCAAAGAATTGCGATGTGCAGGATACTGGGTGTCATGCAAATCACTGCTTATGATACAGTAAATATTATCGCGCAAATGCCTTATTTGGAATTGAGAAGGCAAGAAGAAGAATTGAAGTTATTTCAAAGATGTAAAATATTCTCAGATAGGTTTCCAAATCACAATCTGAGCCAAGCATACCAATTGTGGAAAAGAGATCACGATGTCCAACCTGGAAAACGTTTCTGTTGGCTGGGAAAACTTTCATCTCTATCACTGGCTCGAATTAATATTTCATCAGCTGAATTGGAAGGATTTGACATTACTCTCAAGTCGGGGCAAACACACATTTGTACTTCAACACATGTGTCCGTTACCCCACATTCAACAAAGTCTCCATTTCAAAGATGGAGTGTGCCAACACCAAGTCAAATATTGGCTTCATTGGACGAAAATTGCGTCGTAGTATTTGCAGATGCCAGCACAATGCCCAACCCTGGTATTGGATGGGTTGGGTTGTTTATACAAGACCAATCACTTTCGAATTGGCTTGAATTTGAAATTCCGATTCAAGGAATTACCACAAGTATTGGCTCCGAAATTCAGGCCATAAAAATTGCACTGGAATATGTGGCGAAGAATTACCAATAAAGAAACGAAAGAGTGATAATTTTGAGTGATTGCAAATTTGCAGTTAACGCAATATGCAACAAATGGGATGCAGAAATGTACAAAATGCAAGTGAAACAGTGCCAAACGATGATGGCTCAAATGAGAAATGACGATGTGCCGGAGATCTACTGGGTCCCAGGACATTCAGGAATTCCAGGCAATGAAAGAGCGTATCAAGTGGCAAAGCGTGCAAGAGGAAGTGCTGAAAGAAAACACCTGAAATTTGCAGGAGACCTGACAAGGGTGCACCTTTTCTAATTGTGCATGGTTTGAATCCTTATTTTACATCATTGTGGAATAGACATTGGACAAACGAAGGCAATGAACATCCTCACAAGCATCCCAAAAAGTACCTATGTAACCTCGT
>ASPP01001175.1:0-15184 GCA_000512085.1 Reticulomyxa filosa
TTTTTTTTTTTTTTTATATAAATAATGTATCTATATCTATAGACAGGTGCAGCGGCAAATTTAGATGAGACAACTTGCAATTCCCAAAGTGGCTACACGTGGGCTGGGTTTTCGTGGAATGCGGATGCCCCAAAGTGTGTTAACAGCTACTATACTCGCGACAATTACCTCGGCAACATCGATGGTTCGACGCGAGGTGGCAAGATGGCGGGCTATGACTGGATTTTGCCAACAGTTTCAGATCTGAATACCAAACACTACTGTTATCAATACGATTACTCCATCTCCGATTCCAGCGATTCATCGGCAGATAGCACGGCATCGATTACCTGTGTGCGAATGATGTTCAGATTACGATATAACATCAGCACAATGGATTATGATCCTTACAACACCGACTCCAGCAAGAACCAGGACAATAACGCCGGAGTGATTTCGCCCATTGAGCAAAACCCGACCGTCGATGTTGGAGTTTATGCACAAGGCTTGCGCTTGGCCATCAACACCGCTCAAACAGGCCGAACTTTCCAAGACAACACGCACACTTTTTTGGTTTGCAAACGACCAAGCAATGCCTTGTGGAAAGATGCCAAAGTGTACAATGTAAATGTCCGCGGCAAGAGAGGAAACATTGTGGAAACGTTCCCAGCCATTGAGTACGATTTCGAGCCTCAAATTGTGTTTGTCAAGCCAAACGAGTGTATGCACTTTCAATGGGAAGGTAGCAACACCCACAACAATGGCAATCCTGGTGGAGATGGACAAACTGGTGATGCTGGCGAAGGTCGAGAAGGCAGTGATCGATCCAACTTAGCTCAAACGCGTGCTATGGACGAGAGTTATCCGCTGACTTATGATAAACTCACTCCGACATTTTTCGATTATGTCAAGTGCTACCATCCTCTGTTCCCGCAAACATCCGTTTCCTCTCAAGATTGCCAGTTGACGTTGGGAAGTGCTGGATTTTACAGAAGTGTCAATGATGCTAAGTCCCTGATTGCCAGCTCATCCACAGATACAGGAGTTTTAGACTATTTGCTGAATAACGTCAGTGGAGCTTTTCGGCAAGGTATCATTGTGTGTATCAATGACAATGCCCTCAGCAGCTCCAGCGACACCAAGGAATTTAGTTTCATCTCGACCAGAAACAACAACTTTACAAACCGATCTCAAAAATTAAAAGTGGTGATTACCATGAACCCCGAGGATGGCTCTCTCTGGTAAAAGAATAGAAATGTGAAAATTAAAAAAAGAATGAGTTTGTAATTTTTTTTTCTATGTTGCCACTCAACAAAAGACGCATTTTTTTTTGTTCATGGGGTTGTTTATTGGACTTCCAAAGGGAAATACTGCTCTTTTTTTTTCCAGCCATTGAATCTTAATAATATTTCTCGTGGTTTTAATCACACTTTTACTGTATGGTAATCCTTTTGCAATGTAACTTTTTCACTCGAGGCATTTCCTCGAGAACCTTCTCTTATCTTCCAGCGACTCTTATTTGTTCATAAGAAAATTTTTCTTAGAAACAATACCGTTCCAGACATTATTGACAGTGGTTGATCACAATAAAATCACATTACTCACATAATTTGCATATTCACTCAGGGTATTGACACGTGACAAAAACAGAATATATCACATGCCGGTGAATATTCATAAATGAAAACAGTTCGCATGTTGGAGAGCTCTCTCTTTAGTGGTCAAAAAAAGTTTAGTTTACCGAATCACAATGAAAATAATTTTTTTTCAATTAAAACATCAGCAAAACGTCTAGTAATTACTTTCTTTATAATAATTTTTGGAAAAAAAATTAAAAAAATTATAAATCGTGCTATTCTATAACGTGAAGCAGTCCACCAAATTCGCCATCACATACTCAAGCCAACGGCAGCCGATAAGAACATACATAAGAGCTAATTTTAATATACTACCATTGAGGTAGTACAAAACCTCATTATGCTCTTGCTTCATTACCTTATATATTTTTCATGCATTTAATTTTCGTCGCAGTTATATGACCATTACTGAGAAACATACACAAAACGCTTGTGATAAAAATCATTAATAAAACATGAGTTTTGCAGACAAACTCTTCAAAGCAAAAGGAAAATTTTAAATTGCTTTCTTTTATTTCAAAAAAGCTTTTTGTTTTGTCTAAATTTTCATTAGCTCAGTAAAAAAGTATTGGATTTTTTTGAAGAAATTTCAGATTGATCGATGACTTAAAAGCTATAAAAAAAAATTTAAACCAAAACACTGAAATAACGAAAAGAACACATTTTTTTGCAAAAATTCAAGTGGTCTTTTCAAATAAAAATAAATTTAATCAACATCATCAATTTGAGGACAATCACTTGGTCCACTGGCATTTTCGCCAGAACAACCAAAATTGCCCATATTGTGAATTCCTCATTGCATGCCACTACAAGCTCTTCCTTGATCACAAATATTGTAAATGTTCATTATAATTTGATTCATTCTTTTTATCTTTTGCTGATATGCCGATCATCGTAGTGTCCCCCGTGAGATTTCCATTGACGACATTGCCAATTGCATCACTTCCTCCCGCTGCTTTGGAGAGATTACCTTTATCACCTTTCGAAGATGAGTCCGAATTGAGTGCTGACGACGGCGATTGAAACATTGAAAAGGAGTCCTTCTAGCAAATGTTTTTGATGAGTATGTAGTACTCATTCTCCATCAAGTCGTCCGACTTCTTCGCGTTGTTCGAGTAGTCGCTCAAAAACATCTTTTTCAAACCAAGTCGTCGATAGGTGACTTTTCACGAATTTTCCGATCCATTGCAAAGTGATGTTTCAATGGGAGCACGTTATAAAACTCTTTGAAAAATTTTTTCACTTTGCTAATTTCTTCCACAATCAAATTGTTCAATGATACAATAAAGGTTTCTTTCAATCCACTGATCATTTGATTGATAATGTTTTGCAAAATCTATCATTATTTATTATTGTCACAACTTACAAATAAAATAAAATAACTCAACTTTGGTAATTAAAGTGAAGCGGCGACGGATTTGTTTGGATTGTTGTTTGTGTACTTTGGTTTGCTCGTGATCATACAGCTGAATACGCAGATTAAAAATACGTAAAAAGATGAAACCACGTACCAAAGACTATGCGATTTTCTCATTGTCATGTTCGTATACTTTGCTGTGCGATAATTCGATCAATTTTTTGCACAGTATAATCAGCCAATGGGATAGTTGTCAGCGTTGATTATTCGATTTATTATATGCTTTACAAATTTCCGTAGTTTTTATCGTCTTTGTGCACACAAGTTTTGGATTTTTTGGTCTTTTATGTCTGCTTCTTCTACTTGAATCAACATACCTTCAAACCTTTTTTTTCATTAAAAAAAAAAGTATGTACTAGTTTTAAGGGAGTGGGCACGCATGTGAAGAGAAGGATATAAGTAACTGCTTCGATATATATTTCCAAATTTTCTCCAGGATTTTTCAGGCAAAATTTTCCACATTCTTTAGGCTTGGAGTAATTTTGTTGCGGTGGTGTTCTCACGAAGATGATCGTATTCATATTTCATTACATCTTTTTTTTTTTGGGACCGTTATGCGTGTGTATGTATACAAAAGATGTGGTGCAAAAAAGAAAAATTGATTAATTTGAAAAATCCTTGTTCCTAGAAAAAAAAAACAAAGCTAACACAAACTACGAAACTTCGATGATCCTGATCATAATTGCTCTTGCATTTTGTCGTAATGGTTCGGTAATATTCCATTGGTCAGCAGATTCGCCAGTCTTTATATGTTAGTAAAATGCGGATCAAAATATAATCTTGCCAACAAAGATGGATTGGTGTACGTTATTCCAAATATCTCTTCGTCCACCCATACAAGTGTAAACTTAAAAAAAAAGAGGAAAGATAAAGAGATGATAAAATCTGCAAAACTGTTGCTCATTGATACAACTCAATGAAGCTGAAGGGTATTGTTTTTTGCACGTTTCAAAAAATCCTAAAGAGAACGACAAAACATAAGAAGATAACACTTATTTTACATTTGTAATTATTAATTTTTGTCTAATTCGTTATTTGTTAATCGTACAGCTTACAATGGCCACACAAAATATAACAAAATTATGCGTCTGAAATTTTTATTGAAGAGAAATTACCAGACATCAAATTTTACGTAATACTGAACTTTTCTTTTAAATAAAAAAAGAATTCTGATTTTTTTTACAAACCAACGAAACAGTGTAGCTTCGTCAACGTCGGAGTCCTTTTACTGAAATTTATTGCTTCAAGTGAAGTTCAAATATATGTACAGCTTTTGGACTTTCCTCAAAATACTCTTTCGACATTTTATCGATTGTTTAGTTTAGTTTTCTCAACGAAAATTTAAAAAAGTCTTCAGAACTACTTTATCATGGCATATGCAGACATCAATGATTATAAAATATTTTGATATTATATTTGGGCTTCTACATGAATACTTAAAAATACATTCACTAAGAAAGAAACTATAACATCAGCTTTAATCATTTAAAAAGTGTTTTCTTCAAAAAGGCTATTGCTTGATATTCAGCGGCATTGATAACTGGGATAATCAAATCTTTCAAATTTTGAAGGGCTGTAAATAGTCTCAATGTATAACGTAGAAGTTGTAATACAAAAGTGTCTCTCATTTGAATAAATTTCATTGAGGCAAAATTTAATTAAAGAACAAGATAGGTTTTCAAAGATTCACTTGTGACAATATATACGTTTAGAAAGAATTGATTTTGATAAAATACGTTAAAGAAAAACTCTTAATTGCAAATTTTGTGAAATTTCCTGTGTTTTTTCATACAAAATAACCTTTATCAAAATGTTCCATAATCTATCATATTTTGAGTCATCTTTCTTAAATTCACTTTTCAGCTGTAGAATGGAATGGTAGAACTGAAATAGAGGTCCCTATTTTGTCCACAATCAATAGGAAAGACGCACGTGTGCAAGATAACTCACTGATTGATTTTGCATGTGATATTTCGATTCTTTTGCATTGACCTTTTAGTCAAAACAGGTTCAAAACTTAAAATTCTTTAATCATGATTTCAGCATTATTTTATTCTGCATTTTTTCTATCAATATTTACGCATAAATGGAATTTTTATATACATAATTTGTAATTAAATGTGTCATTATTCCGCTTTGTTTGCAATATCATATGTAGCAAGTACACAAGTTTGATATTTATCGAAAAATAGTTTAAAAAAAGACAATACTTTCTATCTTTTAAACAAATATTACAAAAGTAAGAGCCTTTTAATCTTGTATTTGTTGAAGAGAATATGAAAGACAATTATATGATAATTTTAGTATTCATGATGATAATACGAAAGAAATCACACTGCGTCAGAAGGTTATATTATTATTAATCACAATCATCTTAAAAAGTTGTTTCAATTTTTCAAAATGAGTTGAATAAGAAAGTTCAAACATATATATTCGACAAAACTAGAAATAAAAAAAAATTTGTTTAAGAAAGACAAGAAAAAGAAAGTTATGACAAATGATTGAAAAGTTTTCAAAGTATGGAAACAAGTGCAGTATGTTAAAAAAAAAATAATCGATTTTCTTATGAAAAGCAAACACTTAAACCTAATTTTTTAAAAAATATATGAAATTAATCATTCTTTTATATATTTTTGAAATTTGCAAGAATGCGTATAATTTGTATTTGATGTTTTAAAAGCGTTCTTTTGAATTTTATTGTTTCCTTTTTTTTTTGATAGCGTTGTGCGTTGACTATTTGGTTTTTAATTTAAAATTACCTTTTTTTTTTTTGTATAAGCAACCTTTGTTCAAGCGCTGTTAGCGTTAGCAAGCAAAATTAAATAGTTCAGCTTTAAAGTTTGACAAAATATCCCATTGT
Source organism: Reticulomyxa filosa (assembly GCA_000512085.1). Classification (NCBI taxonomy): domain Eukaryota; phylum Foraminifera; family Reticulomyxidae; genus Reticulomyxa; species Reticulomyxa filosa. The sequence continues at coordinate 5,894 of ASPP01001175.1, forward strand.
AAATAAATAATTATCCATACTTTGCTGATAATCGATTTGTTTGGAAAAATCATTTATTGTTCTTCTTTGCACAGTTATAACTCAAATTTATCATCTTTAATAATATTGTTTACATACGATTGACCGGTAAAGTGTTTTGAAATATCGTCCATTTGCCGTACACTGATTTTGAAACAATTTGATTAAAAATTGCACATTGGATACACACAACAAACAGATAATTGATGATATTTAAAAGTGTTGTTATCCAACTTTTTCTTTAAAAAATACAAAGAAAATATTTATTGAATTTCAATTTGTCAAAAAAGAGCATGTAGAGAAAAAAATCAACTTTCTAAAAGGTCAAAACTTTTAATCAAACTTTCAAAAAAAAAGCATTTCATTACTTATTCAACAAAAATTAAATTATCCCCAAATATGAATGGAACCTTTGTCCGAACAATAACATAAATTACAATCATATGTAACATTATTTGTTTTTTCTTTCTTTTCCAATGCAATAAATTTAAGACAAGAAATTATAGAATCACATTTGATAACATGTAATGCATTCTTATTTGATCGAATATCCCAAAAATGAATTGTATGATCCAATGAAGATGAACATATCGCATTTGGATTAAAAATATTATTTTTTATAAATAGTGAATATTCAACACAAGTACACAATGTGTATGTCCATTGAATGATTGAATTTGTTGATAAGATCTAGTATCCCACAAACGAACACTATTATCAGATGATCCAGATAATATTGTGTTCACTAATTCATTTGATACGTATTTTACACTATTGATAAAATCTATATGTCCTTGGTATATATTTAATTGTTTTGTCGTTTCAATATCCCATATGCTGGTTGTTCTATCAGTTGATCCAGAACAAATTGTATATCCATTTCCACCAATTACACCAATATTATTTATTTTATTATCATTTTCATTATTGCTTTGTAATGGTGAAATATCAATACACCAAACATAATTTTCATGTCCATTGAAAACATGAAATGACTTTGGTATTTCAATGTCCAATAAATTAATTGTATTGTTGTATGATCCAAAACATAAATATCTACTACCAGTAAATTGTGAAAATTCAATTCCACCAACATGATCACTGTGTTTAAATATTTGTAATTGTTGATTATCTTTAAAATCCCAAAAACGAATGGTACTGTCATGTGACGAAGAACAAATGACATTTGACGGTACTTATAATAATGATAAGGTGAGAATTTTACACAATTTACAGAAGCAGAATGTTATTGAATGATTGAAACAATTTGTTGTTATCAACATCCCATACACAAATAGTTTCATCTTTTGATCAGGAACAAATGAATTGACAATCATCGAATATCGAATAATCAATATTCCACACAATACCATTATGTCCAGCGACGTATTAATTGATTTGAGTGACGATCGAAGCATGTCAAACATAAATTGAACATCATGTTAAATGTTTAAATATTTTTGTTTGTTATTTTTTTAAAAAGAAAATACAAATGAACTAACATAATTGACGAAAATTTTTCTAATTCATTTATCCAGCCAAATTTGACTTGCAATACACGGATCCAGTATTGCAAAATTACTTGAATAACTTCTTCTTCGTACGGTTTGACATAAATTTACATATGAAATAAAAAAGGCAATAGACTTTGTGAAAGGCTTTAATAAAGCTTACTAATGCTTGTTGTGTTGAAATTTTCTTCGCATTGCTAAGACTTTTTTTGCTTAAGATGTTTTTGAAAGTGTAAAGTTTTTTTTTTTCAACAAAAAAGGAGCTTTGACGTTGAAATAAAAAGTTGATTTTTTTTTATGCGCAAGTCCTTGGAATTGGTCAATAAGAATTTGCACTTGGACCAATTCTATTATTGAAATTTGTTCAGTCTCAACAAGTGGTTCGAGTTAATCATATCATCTTTAATTTTTTTTTTAAAATATAATTTGATGTTGAAATTTTTCGTTTTGTTTTGAACGCGTAAAGTGGAATGATTATTTGCAAAGTTTCGGCGTGTATCGGGACATAACAACAAAACTACAAACAAATGTCTGTCTAATTGTTTTCTTTTGAAAAAAAAGAGAGGAAAAGAGTACCAAAAAAACAGAGGCGAGAAAACAACCAAAGTAATACAGGAGAAAATAGAACCAAATCAAGGACTTCACAACAAGAACAGCTAAAAACAAACATGTTTTTTATTTTGGGTGCATTGGAATAGGAAATAGTGGGATAGTCCATTCATTTACTTCCTTATTATGCCCAATGTGTCACAATTCCAAACGATAAAAACATGAACATCACCAATGAGTGGAAAACCCAAAAACTTCAATCAATACATACATAACTTTACTTTTTTGGTGTTGAGGTTTTTTTTCTCGACAAGGAGAACAAAGTGAAACACCAAAAAATGAAAAAAAAGTAAAATAGCACCCAAATAGCATTTACGTATGAATGCCCCAACATCAGGGGCTTCATACGTTTAGACAACAAATAAAAGTTACTGTTTTTCGGCACTAGTTTTTTCAAACAAAATACCAAGAAAAAAAACAAGAAAAGTAACAAATAAGGAAACATAAATATATAATGGAGAGAAGGGTGAAAGAAAAGAAAAAACATAAAAAAACCAAAAAATACCATCACTACTTCCGAAAAGTGGTAAATTCTTGTTGTATGTTCTTCTTTTCTTTTTTTTTAAATTAAGTTTCACGGAGTGTCTCTTTTGTCCTCCCTTCTTCCCATTTATCATAAAATACCGCAGAAAAGCCGTTTTTACAAATCACACTCCAAAAATAAACAAACCATGCGCACAATGTATTCATAGCGGCACAAAAAGAAAAAGGTACATTAAATGTAAGAAAAAAGATCTTAGAAAATAAAACGCAGCTGTTTGTGTGTGTTTTTTGTAGTTTTTTTCACACAAACAAAAGAGATAAAAAAAAAGACAAAACAAACACAGATATTAAAAGCGTACGTAAACGCTTGTAAACTCATAAATGAAACTAACCTCTTTTCCCATAAAAAAACATAAATCAATTGGAAAACACAAAAAATGAACAAATAATCAAATAGCCAAATAAAAAAATAAACCAATTGGAATTGAAAAGATTGTTTTTTTTTATTTAAAAAAATAAAGTAAAGCATAATCTTACGCACACAAAGAGAAAAAAAAAAAGAAGGGAGAAAAAAAAAAAAAGAAGAGGGAAAAAAAAGTATACGTGCGTATACAAAGTTGTCAATATCCTGTTGTTTGTCATCTCCGTCAGTTCAAGAATGGTATTGTCCAAAGTCTCTGGTCCATATCACGATGATCAACAACAGTGACAGCAAATAAGTTGAGCAAAGTGTTTATCAAAAATATTCGCACCATTTGTAAATTTCTCCTGTCGGATCGTCAAGTAGTTCTTCTTCAATATCTTCCACGTAAAAATGCTCAAAGTTTCGGGTATCTTTATTGCTTTCAATGCGTGGGATGTAAGGGGCACGTAGTTGCTGCGCTTTCATTCTCGTCCAGTTTATGTTCTTTTTTTTTTTTTTTTTTTTTCCTCAATCATAACAGATGGTAATATCAATGTATCCTACGGACAAAAAAAAAAAAAAAAAAGACTCAACTTGAAACCAGACGTGTTTTTTGACATCTCTCGTTCCATGATCACCACTTCCCAATCGTTTGTGAGGTTGTTTTTTCAAAAAAGAAATGATGATATCTTGAGCATTGCTCGAAACCTTTGGACGTTCGGGGAACTCAACCGGTGAAGTTAGTATTTTTTCGTACATTTTGACTTGGGCATCTTCGCGAAACGGTGGAATGCCGAACAACATTTCATAAATAAATACACCAAGCGCCCACCAATCCACAGTTGCTTCCTGTCGCAGAGACTGGATCGTTTCTGGTGGAAGATACTCTGCAGTTCCGCACAACGAGCATGAGCTATGTAATGTTGGATTGAGTGATAAAAAGTGAATAAACGAGCAAATAAATATATACGTATACATATATATGTACAAATATATATGTATACATATATACGTGTACATATATCCAAACTCATTTTGTTTCTTTGCAAAACCAAAGTCAACCAATTTGCAATACCCATTCGAAGCCAATAACAAATTCTCTGGTTTCAAGTCTCGGAAAATGAGTTTTTTGCTGTGGATATGTTCGAAAGCACAGACGACACAACTGGCATAAAAGCGAGCAACGGGCTCTTCGAACTTCCTGTTGAAGCGCAGCAAATAAAATAACTCCCCTCCTAAAATGGGCTCCATGAGTAAGTACACATGAAGTTTGTCTTGGTACGTAGCGAACAGGCGGACACAAAAATCGTTGTCGACGCAGGCCAGAATTTGTCTTTCATTTTGTACGTGGGTTTCCTGGCCAGTATCAATGACCTTGTTTTTGCGAATTTTTTTGAGCGAATAGGTTTTCCCGGTGTTTGGATCTTCGATCAAGGACACTGTGCCAAAAGCACCGGCGCCCAAAATTCCAATCGGCTTCAAGTCTTGCAATGGACAATCAATTCGATTGGCAAACTTTTTATTGGCATTGTCAATATCGAATTCGCATTCGTTTTTGCACTCGCTGACAATGCTCGACTCCTTGGTCAGAAGACGAAGAGGCTTTTCGCTCTCATCTTTCTTCAATCGCATACTGGGATCGCTCTTTATGCTTTCCGTATTGTCATCCATGCCATTGGAATTGCCCTCCTGCTTCGGATCCGAGTCCAATTCGGCCATTATTTGTTTGAATAGTTGTGCTGACAAGGCATAGCACTTGAGGGTTTTCGATGTCACTTTTATTGTCAATTCTTGAGGACGATTGTTCTGAATCTCTTTGTCGCCAAAGAAGCAGAGCTTGGGATTATCTGCTTCGTATTTCCTCACCGGCACTTCCTTGTATAGTTTTGAATCGTATTTGTGGCCCTCCGCGTGTCCACTCACTATTATCTGAAAGAAAACCACATTTTCGCCTTCGATCGCCACTTTATCGCGGTATCGATATTTTAAGCTCCGCAGGTTGTTACAAATAATCGATAATTGATCACCGGAACAATTTTCTGTATGGCAACGTATACATACAAAAAAAAAAAAAAAAAAAAAAAAAAATTTATGAGCGCACATGCATTTATATACGTATACATACACGCAAACATATATAATATATATGTATGCTTAATATTCGGATTATGAAACTGAAAGGTAAAATGGATTGCAACATTCTCAATTTCTGTGTTCTCGGCTTTTTGATTTGCTCATAGATCTCTCCGTCTAATGCCCACACTTGCGACGTCTCCAAGCATTCGACTGTACACGTCGGATCCGATCCGAACAGCAGCACCTTAGTCCCAAATACGTCTTTGCGCTTGTAATGTTCGCTCTGGCGTTTGCGTGAGGGGCGTTCCATGAGCGATGAAGAAGAGCTTGCTGGATTGACATCGCTCACTTCAAACTGACAACGAAGATGACCAGTCTCCACGACAAAGAATGCTAGGTTCATTTCCCCTTTTCGCATTAGCTGCTGTCCTTTGTCCACATTCACACAATACATGTGATCCACTACTTGTTCAATCATTTTGCGGTTAAACTGCCTAAAGAGTGTATCTCCAGATAGAATATCGCACAAAAACTGTTGCATCAAGCAAACACAAAAGCAATGTCTCAAAGAAAAGTATGTTTTTTTTTTGTCACATGTTCATATTTATTTGTATACGTATTATATATATATACATATACATACATATACATACATATATGTATATATGTATACGTGTGTAAATATAAATAACACGACTTACCGTCGTAGTGGTAGGATTTTTATTATAGTTCTTTGTGGAAACGAATCGCAAATGATAAGATTGCTTTTTTTTAGGATTTTGTTTTTTGAGCGTTTCTTTTTTACGACGAGATGTCGATGTTCGAGGGGGAGGAGAAGGCGACGGAGCTGGAGAAGGGGTAGCATCAAGTTCCTCAATAAGCCCCACGGTTTCAGTTTCCGTTTCAGTTCCTGTTCCCGGATCGGTCTCTGTTCCAGTGTTGGGCTCGTTTTCTGTTCTGGTGTCTGTTTCGGTGCCTGTTTCAATTTCCAGTCCGCTTTTTTTCCCAGCTTTGCCGCCAGTTCGTTGTGCGCTGTCTTTGCTCGTCGATTTGGGCTTTGTCTCACTTCCCTCGTCTTTTTCTATTTTCTTTTTTTTGGTTTCGTGCTGCGTTTTCTTGCGCTGTTGTGAGTTGGAATGAGACGCTTGAGAAGGAGAGCGTGAGTTCGAAGTCTTTCTGTCCTTTTTTTCATTTTTCAAAGTCGGAGGTCTTTTCTTTGTCGGACTGGGTGTTCCCGTATGTTTCTGTGGCTGTGGTTGTGGTTGTGATTGTTTGTGGTTGTGGCTGCGGCTGCGACTGCGATTGTGACAGCGAATGCACCTGTGGATGCGACCGTGACTCTGGAATGATTGGAGATGTTTTGGCTCGCGGGTTACCAGGAATGACTTCTTTCAAATGACCATCGCCTTGTTCTCGGTCCACATTCCGATTGATACGTTTTTCTTGACTGTGTGCTCGGCCATTACTCTTGTCCATGGATGCTTTTTCCACACTGTTAAGATAATATTGTCAATGAGTCATGTTGAGAAACATATGAATATATATTTTATTTTAGGGTTTGGTTTTTTTTTTTTTTTTTTTTAAAAAAAAAAACAAACAAACAAACTGAATTGTGGTGATAATTCCAGAGGAATGTTCTTTGCGTTCTGGGCTCCCATCTGCACTATGCACGGTGGTGGAAAAGTCCACGCTGAGATGCATTGAATTGTTGAGGTAAGTGTTTAACAGTATTGGAGAGCGCGGTCTTGATCTCGATCTCGATTTCGATCGTGACGAAAAATCAGACTCGGAGGACCACGAATGACGTCTTTTGTTGTTTGCTTTCCTGATACGTCTATCACCGGCATGTGTCTGTTCCATGTGTGATCCTTCCAAGCCGCCAGAGGCGCAACTGCCTGTGCGATGACGGCCTTTCCGTTCATTGGACTTTGTTTTCTTGTCGAGTTTGGTTTTCGGAGGAGTTTTGATTTTGTGTTCTGCTGTCTCAGCCCTTGCGTTGGTCTTGGTCTTTGTTTTTGTTTTTGTCTTTTCTCTTTGCCTTGGACTTGGATTTGAGTTTGAGTTTGAATTTGAATTTGAATTTGAGCTCGATCTTGAGGAGCTTGCATTTTGATTTGCTTTGTCTTTTGTCTTTGGTTTTGCTTTAGATTTTGGCTTTGAGTTTGATTTGGATTTGATTTTGGGTTGTACGTTTAACTTTGATTTGAATTTGGACATTGTTTTAGTTTTTCCAATTGTCTCTTCCTCCTCTTCTTTTTCTTTTCCCTTTCTTTCTGTTGTTGTTGTTGTTGTTGTTGTTGTTGTTGTTGTTGTTGCTGTTGCTGTTGCTGTTGCTGTTGCTGTTGCTGTTGTTGCTTTTCTTTTTCTTCTTCGATTTCTTCGCCATCAGTCTCTTCTTCCATTACCTCCTCTTCTGTTCCTTCTTGTTGTGGTTCATTTCCCTCTCGTTGGTCTTCCTCATTGCGAATGGAGTGCTGATTGAGCAACAGAAACGACTTGGTCCCGTTGGCTGCGTCCGGCTTCAAAAGGTCGACGTCGGAGATGGGTCTTCCTTCGACTCGCGTCGTGTCCGTCTCTTTTGCATGAGTGTGTGGCCGCGTTCGTAATTGTTTGGCGGGCTTGGACGCTTTCGACTTTTTCGACCTCTTGGACTGCGACTTACTGGCGCATTTGCTGTGTTGTTTTTTGTCGGACAAATAAAAGGGAGACTTGAGATGCGCGCCATCGTCTTTGGACATGTGTGCCTCTTGGGTCAGCGTCATCAATTTGTCGTGCCAAATTAAATTTTCATGTGTCAGTGTGCCAGTGGTAACTCTGTTGTTATGGCTATGATGACTGTGATAATGACGGCGACGACGACAACAATCACTGTTATTATCATTGTCATTACCATTATCATTATCATTATCATTATCATTATCATTATCATTATCATTATCATTATTATTGTCATTGTTCACATCCGTAACGTCATGGCAATGTGTGGGGTGCACATTACCAAAGGACGATGGCACATTATAATCGTGATAATGTTTGTTGACAGTCCTGTTGGAATGAGAATGGGCCATGTAATGGCATTCAGATTCGTTTCCTTGGGTGGGCAAAGGTGAAAAGGTGACTTTGTTAGCATTGAGCACGATGACGTTGGAGCTATTGTTTTGCGTGATGCTGCGAATGGCCTTGGTCTTAATTCCAGTCATTCCATTCATTCCATTCATTCCAGTCTCGACAGCGGGACTGGTGCCGGCATTGGTAATGAGCCCCGATGCAGTGGAAAACATGCCATTGGCAACTTCGTTGTAGTTCTTGGACAAAGCAAAGGGGAGTTGCGATGGCCGAGTTGATTGCAGTGACACTTGTTCGGTTTGTTCTTGCGACGAGACTCCAACCCCGGATGTGGACGACGTAGTAGTAGTCACAGCAGTAGGAGTGTTGATCATGACGGGTGGACGGACCAATATAGGCATGCCGGCGGCAGTGACAACAGGGGCCGATCTATTTTGCGGATTGAAATGGGGCACGTGCACAGAAGACGAGGACGACGACAGAGGTTCCGTGGCAATGGTCGTGGGGAGCGTGACTGAGTTTGAGTTTGGCATTTGAGCGTGCAAATTGTACGGAGATGTACATTCCCCGCCATTGCGTGCATCGGCGGTGCGCGAAAAACTCGACGACGACGGAGGAACCGCAAAGTTGGTACTGTTTGCAAACGAGTTGTTAAGTCCTTGAATTCCTCTCGTTGACGATCCAATCGAATGTTGGGCTTGTGGTGTTGTCAATGATGGCGATGATAGTCGTGATGATATCGAAGAGGTCGGTAAATGTGTGGAATGTCCTCCTGCTCCTATTCCTGTTCCTGTTCCATCTCCTCGGGTTGAATCGCTCGTGAATGCGTTTGGACTCATCCCAGCCAATGGTGTGGCTGCAATTACTGGCGCCGACGGGGACGCGGGCGTCAGGCCGCCACTGTACATTGACGCTCGCATGGGTCTTACCAGTGCGTTCATTTGCAACTCGCTTGTGTCAATTCGACTTAGAACCTCTCGTCGACTGCTTGTCGTCGTGTTTGTAAACACCGTCATGCTCGTTAGTGCTGTGTTGTGACTTGCCGCTTTGCTCGCCGCGTCGAATTTGTTGTTGAACATTATGCTATTGCTATGATCGTGACTGTGACCATGATTGTGGCCATTG
>ASPP01001199.1:0-10272 GCA_000512085.1 Reticulomyxa filosa
TTTTTTTTTTTTAATGTTTTTAGTATTTTGTTGATTTTCATTTTGGCATTGGCTTAACTAGAGCTTACAAAGTTTAGTGTCAGTTTTTCAAATATTTTTTCAAATTTTTCACAAATTTATTGTTTGTTGTTAATTTTTTCGCCTTTATATAATTTTCCACCGAATGCTATCAATTGTGTTTAGGTCTGTTGAATTAGGATGAAAATTTATCAGTTCTATTATTTTCTTTAAACCAATCCATTATTTTTTTAGTTTTGTGACATGATGACCTGCCAGATCCAGATTTTCTTTTTACAGTTCCATTACGCTTATATGACGACAGCTAAAATCGAAGCTATACTTATATTAAATTTATTTGCTACATATTGAATGCTAGCTCCACCAACCAGCATACCAACAGCAACTCTTTTCTTAAAAGCAACCAAATGTTTCAATATTTTAAATATCAAAATTTTGAAATGTCAATTAAAAATATCAACAATAAAGAAAATTATCCACAAAAAAAAATTTAATATTTAAAAACTACAATATTTTTAAAAAAAAAATTATGTTTAAATATTTATTTTTCATGGAGAAAATCGATTCTGTTCATATAGTGCAATTTAGGTATGTCAGTTTTTTTTGCAATTTACTGTATTATACTTAATGTATTGCAAGATTATCTACATTATCGTTATATTAGTTAAAATACTGTAAACATTATGTTAAATTATCAGATATTGCTAAACAAGTAACTTTGTTCTTATTAATACTTTGAATGAAACAAATTCAATAATACTACTTGTTAATTAAATTAAATCATTCAATATGCACAAGTACATTGTCTTGTTTTATAGTCAAAATGATATAGTATCAGTTATTTGAAGTTTTTGCAAATCGGTGATAAAATTGACAATATTGGTTTGATGATTTTTTCAATTTGTTATCTTGTGATTTGCAGCTTGATAATTTTGTCAGCTAATATAGAAGCTTTGATATGGACTTATTTCAGTTTGTGAACAACATCATCCAAAATTATTAGAATAACTTAAAATTACACTAACTTATAGCATTTCTCCACTAATAATCTTACACAAGTGCAAGTACCTTTGTATGAATTTATCACAATGAGACCCAATGTGTGCACTCAACCATGTGCTGAAGAAAACGCTAATACTGTCAGTATAATGCATGAATTCGTAAGTATGTTTTAAATAATCATTTACATACACCACTAATTCATTGAATATGCTCGCTCCATCTAAATTGATTTTGATTTCACTTTTATACTTGTTGTTATACGTGTTTACGCATTTGTGCACATTTTGCAAATAAGACATTTGCATTACTGCCATTCAGATCTGCTTGAGTGTTTTCCAAACATATCAGCTTTATCCTTGTAAAGTGATCATCCTTTAAATGTATTTGACAAATACATTTTTCTGTTTCTTCGATACTAAATGTTTCATCCATTTTGTTATCTCATACTTTCGACTGCGAATATTTCCCACTAACTCTATGGCGTTTTGCTCGTAAAATAGATATGATTTTCGTCTAATATCATTTGAGCCATTGCGACAATATATTTGATTGTGATACAACTTATCAGATTTTCCATTACTATTGTTGGTGCAAATATTGTATTTTTTCATGTAAACGTCTTTTCTAAAAATAAATATGACATTTGCTCTTGCAATGAATTTATTATTAAATCTTCTCCATACAAATCATCTCTCACTTTTGATTTAACATAGACTGACGCAATGTGTTTGTGGACAGGGTCACTGTTTGAACTAAGATCTGTTTCTTCTCGAACATCGTTGTTTATAAGTAATGTGTATTGAAATTGTGTGAGGTTTAAGCCAAGTAGTGCGCATATTAATTTCGAATTTGTGTATTAAGAAAAAAGAAAAAGTAAAAAATGTTGTTTTATTTTCGAACAAAAAACTTTATCCAACCGTTTTGAAAACTTTCATTTTTTTTCATTATTAAATTGTCAACTTTATTTTTTCTTATAAAATATATCTGAATCATAAACTGCATGCACGAGATGACTTACATTCTTAACGAACACGTAAATTTAATTTTTTATTATTGTAAGTTGTAGTAAATAAATATTCGTTTTAGAATATCATTCGTACAAACAAAAGAAACACCATGGTCAACAGAGAAAATGGATTAACTTCGGAAATACATCAAATGTATGAATTTGACGTCACATTATCATAATGTGTGCAGAACATTAGCGAAATTTCAATGAACTTTAGGATATTTTTCAGTAGGTATTCTATCTTTTTTGGTGAACATAGAGTGGCATATAATTGTTCATGTACAGATATAGTATTAAAAATAATATTGTGTTGTCTCAAAATACTTCAACAACAATGTGTGATGTTTTCTTTTATTATATCTACCAGAAGTATCCATTATGATAGTGAAAGAGTGGAATCGAGCAACTGACAAAAGACAAACTTTTTTGTGAGTGTTAAGAAAGTAATTTATTCCATGCAAAGTGTTGATGTCTATTTAATACTGTTGGTATTAACGTCAATAAGTTTGGGATATTTTAAAGGACGTATCACCTTGATAAACTTACTTTGCCACTTTTAGGGAGACGGATACAAGACGAAAAATCTATGAATATTTTTAACTGGAATAGTCCTCTATCAACTGCTTATCTTTATTTGTTTTGTTTTTTTATAAGAAAAAGTTCATTTAAATTCGATTGCGCAAAAATTTTACTGCGAAAAGTGTATATACGATCCGCCCAGATTTTTTTAAATAGTGAGTAATTTTTTTTAACATTTCCCAAAAAGCGAAAATATTTTGTTCTGATTTCTTTTGTAATAAAAAGGTAATTGACTTGTATTTGAATAATTAATACTTGAAAAAAGAGAAAGATTACACAGCAAAAATAATTCAGCCGAAAACAACAAAAAACAGCCACAACAACAACAAAGTGACTATAAGCGAAACCAACCAAGGGTATCCAACATCGCTTTGACCAATTCCACCAAGCGAAACTGCTAATTTTTTGACAACTTGGATTATTTGGTGATGTGGGATATCCTTTTTATTCATCTGAAGCAATTCTTTTTGTCTTTGCTTTTCTTGTTTTGCTTTCATTTCTTTGTGCTCTTGCCATTTTCTCATGACAATTATAATTGTCTCGCAAACGTATTTATTTAAGGAAATGTTGTGGGCATCAAAATCAAACTCCTTTTTGGAATTTTTATCAAGACGATCAAACAATGCGGTGACATTGGAATGATCGAATTTCCAACGACCGTTCATAAAGTATGTATAATTATTGTTCAACCAAAGCATTTTTTCGCGCGCCTTTCGCAAAAAGGCTATTTTGCGGCACAATTTGGGTTGATCCTGGGCATTTGGAAACAGCATCATGAGCAGTTGTTCAAGGGGACGACCAAGCATCAAAGGCAGGTCCAAAATAACCCATTCAACACACGAAAAAAGGAATTTGTTCGGAATAAAATGTACGTACCCCGGCGCAGTTTCCGCAAAATTTTCTGCGCGGAACCGTGGTGCAATATAAGCAAATAAATTGTCCCAGCCCCATTCGTCGGCCTCTTTGCCAGCAATTCCCAACTGGTAAATGCAATAATCGCTTTTTTTGGCAACGATGACGACGAGACAAGTTCTGCACAGGCACCCAAAATACCATTCACCGTAAAATCGACAGGAACCAAATCCGGTCTACCTCTTCCATCACCATTAAAATATCGCAGATGTCCCGTGGCAGCGCCAATTCCGACAAACACAAACCCGCCGTTTCCTAAAAACCAACCAGGTTGCTCTCGGTAACAGGGAGACACAATGCCCAAACGAGTGATAGACAATGGCATCTTTGCTTGGCGGCAGTGATGAATCACCACTTTTTCCGCTATATTTTTCGTCAACGTATACGTGTTTGGCCACGACATTTTGTCACCAGGAAACAACAATTGGTTCACTCTTTTTGTATCAAATTTCCCATTCAGCTTCCTCCATTCGTCAAACACGGCAACCCCGTCCAAATTTTTCTCGTACAGATCTTCCTTAACAACACTGTCTCTGTCCATCCGCGAGTTTACGTATAACGTACTAACATGGAGAAATCCCGCGGCTTTGCATTGCTTTGCCAGCTCGACACAAAGATACGAGCCCAACACGTTGATTTCCATTGCAACGTTCAGTGGTCTATCAAATTGTATATCTGCCGCGCAGTGAACAAATATCAACCGGTTTTCTTTGTCTGTAAGCATTTGCATGCTTTCTTTTCCAATTCCAAAATTATTGGGACTGGTTATATCACCTTCCACTGCAATCAGCGTTTTCCCAATCATTGTGTCTATCTCTTTTCTCAGGCTATCAAACAGAATATTGTTCAATACTTCATCACGCAACCGGTATTCCACATTTTTGTGATTTTTCGAGTTCCGCAGCAACACAAAAATCTTTCTGGCATTTTGCTTCGACTTTTGTATTAATAACAATTTGTATAACAAAAAAGTACCGATAAATCCAGAAGCTCCTGTGAGGAAGAAGTCGTGAGAGCCCAATAAATCGTTCACGTTCATTACTATCACAGTCGTGCACCTAGAAAAAACTGCGTGAAGAAAAAAGAAAAAAAAAAAGCCTACCCTCCCCACCCCCCCTACCCCTTTTGGTAGAACACTCATAGAAGTGTTAGAACTCAATCTATTACTTAACGCGTCAAAAATTTATTTTTTTTGATTTTTAAAAATGTATTAAATTAAAATTTCTTAAAGTTTAGCTTTTCTGGCCAAAACGTTTGACAAGTGATCGCTTGGATTGACTTAAAGAGGCTTTTTATTAATACATTCGATAAGAAATTAAACAAAATTTACTAGAGGCTAAGTGCAAATACGAAGGAACTAGTCTTTTATTGCAATGCACTTCGCTGTGGATCAACTTGCAACATTTCACTTCAAAAAATATTTAAAATATTCAGATGAGACTAATATGCATTTAATCAAAATCCACTTATATTTTTCAACAATATAAAAAGGATAGGTTTTCAAAATCAGCAATGCAGTATAGCTCAAGAATGATGCCGTATTACTATAACACTGTAAAATTCAGATATCAGTTACTTGCTCAACACTAAATCAACTAAGAAGTTTTGCTTTTTAGTGATTACAAAGATTCAAACGTGGAATCCAAAAATATTTTAACTAGATATTTCGTTATCACTACTCTACTGTGATTTCCAGTTACATGAAGTGATGTTTAAAAGAAACTGAAGAAAAATAAACTATCACCATGTTATCTTAAAAAATTGTCTTGCAGTGAGAGTGTAATATGAATACTGTTGAGATATTATTAAAAACTTACTCAATAGAAATTATTCAAAAAAGCTTTTGAATTAATGTCAGAACAATTATTCTATCTGATTGCTATTTGGTGGTAGGCATCGAACAGCATAAGTTGGACAAAAAATAGTACATGTAATGCATCGTCAGGATAAAAAGCAACTCAAAACATGAGAATGATTTGATTGAGGACCAAAGTTAGAATTTAATTCACATCTTTTCCCCGTCCCCTTTTCTTCAAAACAACAAAATGCACAAAGTTTTTGTCAGCAGTAATTTGTTTCAGAGTTCCAATGAAGGATCCTCATAATTTTTTTTTTCCCTTGATAGCAAACCAAAGCAAAAAAAAAAAAAACCAGGGAAACACAAAAAAAAAAAAGGGAGGAAAAGAACGCCAAGTTCTTTTTTCAAAGCAAAGATTAGAATTTCAACATTTCACTGACCATGTCTCTTTCCGACTCTAATTCTTTAATGCTTTGTTCAATGTAATATTGCTGAAAGGCGGTGAAAGCGCCCGAAGGATTGACAATTTGCCACGAACCATTGTTGCACAACACAGGAAAAGAGGAAACTAAGCCACTTGGAACTCCATATTCTCCTTGTGACAACACGGCCATGGAGGTCCAATCACATTGTGGCGAGCCTAAAACCCAGTCTCTGGTGTGGGCCAAAGCCGCATTAGCAGCGCTTGCAGCACTGGAAGAGCCACGCACACTAATGATTTGAGCACCCCTTTGTTGCACTTTGGGAATAAACTCATTTTGCCAAAATCTTTCGGCGCGGAAATAACCAATCAATTCTCTCCATGGCACTCCGTGAATTCGTACGGATTGCAAATCAGGAAACATTGTTGCGCTGTGATTGCCCCAAATAGCAAAATGGTTGACTTCATTCACAGGTAACATTACTTTAGGGCAAGCATTGCAACTCCTCTATCATGGTCCAATCGTGTCATTGCTGTGAAATTCCTCCATGGAAGATCAGGGCAATTGTTGGCCAAAATCAAACAATTCGTGTTGCATGGGTTTCCAACAACTGTTACTCGACAATATTTCGCCGCCTTTTCATTCATTATTCGCCCCAATTTCTGAAAAATTCTGCCATTGTCTTTCAACAAATCCGCTCTTTCTTGTCCAGGTCCACGAGGTTTCGAACCCACCAATAGTGCTATTTCACACCCTTCAAAGGCCTTATTTGCATCGTCTGTTATTGTTATTGATGACAAGTTTGGAAACGCGCAGTCATCTAATTCCATTTCCTTTATGTTTTTTTTTCATTTTAATAATAATAATAAAATACAACGTAACATACATTTTTCAATATGTGTGCATTTATAAACAAATTAATGAAAGTGCGAAGAATTTCTTTTTTTTTTCCCCACTCCCTCTCTTATCTTTCCTTACTTCTCCTCCCCCCTTCCCCTCCTTTCTTCTCTTCTACGGGTTGAGTTCATAGGTCCCTTTTTTTTTTCCATTGTCCCTCACCCTTTTCTTCCCTTTTGCGTGTTTTTTCTGGGTGCATATTTTTATTTTTTTATGACCATACCACTCCTTTCAAAAAATTCATTGCTTGTGGAAGCTCCAGACATGACAATGAAATTGGCTGGTCGGGTCCTAACAATTCCCCATTCGCCAATCGATACAATAGAGCATATCCAATTGCTCCTGCTGCTCCGGTCACTGTCACGCGCACTGGTTGCTTTGAACGGATTTTCTGCAAAAGTGGGTCTTGGTCAATATCCACTTCAGGTTGAGATCTCCAATTAAATACGCGCTGTATGAGTCCTGACTGAGCGCGAACATTTCTTAAGGACAAAGGTCTGGATAATGAGTGAAGTATGCCAGTCTTCATTTTGTACACTAACACTGCTCCTTTTTTGATTCTAACAGCAAGCGCGACTGGAACCCCGCAAAAGTGCAGAAATGAAAAGATTATACAGGATGTATTTTAAAGGTTTCACATAGCCCAGAGATTTTAATGCAAAATACGAGCTATAGTAACGCTTAAATTTTTCAATTATCTTTCACTATTAAAACGAATGAAATCGCAGCAAGGACTATTGATACCTTACAGATGATCGAGAACAAATTCAAAGAAAAAAAAGAAATATTCATATTTAATAACCCATAAAGATGTAAACTAACAGAAATTCAAGTGACACGTCATATTCAAACAAAAAAATAAAACAACAGCATAATCATTCCCACACACCAACATTTACCAATAGCAATTGGTTTTCTGTTGGTGAGCCGCACCAAACTTTAAGATGCCAGTAAGCAATCTCAAGGCGAAGAGGGAGAAGAAATAGGTAAAAAAAAGGGGGAAAAAAGAAGAGAATTTTTTTTAATTTTACTATTAATTGTCCAACGACTCGTTTTCAATAGTTGCGGTGGTCATTTTCTTTTGGAACAACCAAATGTATTGATTTGTCTTGTTTTTCATCTCCTCATAGCACTTGACGCGGCATACTTTCAACAACTCCAAGTCATCCCATTGTGAAAACAACGTTGTGTAAAATAAGTGTTTGCGATAGAATGTCGGGTTCACTTTGCAAAAGCAACAACAAAAAACCCCCACAAAAAAAAAAAAAACGTATACTGCGGAGGAAAAAAAAAAAATCCAGTTTACGTACCAGTTCGAGGCTTATCCCCGCTAGGTCCACCTTGGCAAGATTCACGGAAAAAGATATAACCGCCTGGTTTTGTCCAGTCAAACATCTTTTGTGCCAATATTTCAGTTTCTTTGTCGTTCAAATACATCATCAACCAGTTGCTAAAGACAAAATAAAACTGTTGGTTTTCCAGGGATAACTCAGTCACATCTTTGCAAATATATTGTACGTTTTTGTAAATTTGTCCCACTGTTTCCTCGTTCTTGTCGATACATACTTGCATAAAGTCGACAGCAACCACTTTCGAAGCGTTCATTGCTAGCGATTTTGTAAAACGGCCAATCCACAACCCAATTCTAACACCTTTCAAAACAGACATTTTAACAATTTCTTTTTTTTTTTCCGCTTCTTTCAAATGAGGGGACACATCTTGCCCACCTTTTTAAAATGTGACTACAAAAAAAAAACAAACAAATATTAGACCCCGTGCACGCAACTTCTTTATTTGTATATTTGGGCAACATCGAAACGATTTCCTTTCGCTCTTCATGGTCTATTTCACTTGCGTCGTTCATCAACATCATTGTATCATTGGTTGGGTTGTCTATTCAAAAACCGAAATCATTTTTATAAGTAGATAAGCCGATCAGAACAAAAAAAAGAATATTCTCACCTGCGCAATGCATGACCCAGTAGTCCCTCATTTTTCTGCGGGTACCATCTTCTTCATTTTCGGATTTCAAAAACGATGGAAAACATAATTCCTTGCTTTCAATTTCAGTTTCGTTTACAAAGTGAGACATTTTGGAGATTGTTAAGAGTTTGTGGGAATTACGTATTTGTTATTTAAAAGATTTTTTTGTATAAAAGGCTTCCTTACGTGCTTAACAACACTATCCGTCAAGGTCTTATGACGCGTCTTATTAAAAATCAAGGCTAAATACATCTGAATGACATGACTAATTGGTAGTGAGTCAAAAAATTGTATATTTTTCTTGCCATGGTTACACAAATTTATGAAACATATTTTCTTGGGTTTCTTTGACTTTTATTTTATTCATTATCTAATTATTTTGTTTTTTGTTAAATTTATCAAAGGATATCGTTACACTTAGTGACCGCCACACTACTTAAACAATTATTACAATAAGCCTGCATTTGAATCACAGAATTAAGAAAATGTCGCTTTAGAATCAAACATTGTTTTTCATTTGCAATAAAAATTGTTAATTAACACAAATCAATAACTTTAATTTTTGTTTAAGTATTACCAAAAAAAATACTGAAATAAGCAAAGCTGACAAAATAACCTTTAATAGTACGCGTAACGTTTGTCTAGCCCTCCTAATAATTGTCTAAAAAAAAAACATGCAACCAGGTGCATCTTTGTTGGCACAGCAAAAGCGGACAACATTATCAGGATTGCAACGCCCTAAAGCTACACTTTCGAATACTATAATCAATAAAGAGTTTGAAGGCTATCCAAAGTAATGACTCAATTCTTTTGTTCTTGAAATCTTAATATTCTGAAAATTCATATTATGAAAAAGAGGATAAGGGAAAAAAAGGAATTATATATGTATATATTATATGCATACATAGAAACATGCAACAACTATTTGATAATCAAAACAAAACGGAACAAGTCTCCACATATATAATAGTCAAACGAAGGAATTGGGAGGCCAAGCAAAGTCAGTAGCGAAACAATTGAAACAATATGCGTTGACTTCAACTGAAAATGACGAAAACAGCGATCATAACAATGTGCAAATGCAGCCCGGTACAAGTCGTATCGGCACAAAGCATGTCTTTGATGTCCGATCGACACATAGCACCGAGGCTTTCAATCACAGCGGCGACGATCACAACAATAACAATAACAACAACAGCAACGATAATAGCAACAAAAATGATGCATCAGCAAACTTGAAGTCGACCCTCTGTTTTCAGGACAATTTGACATTTCATGACAAGCCGATCGCTGTTTCTCAAGACCACAGCCATAATTTTGCCTCAACTCACATTGATAACGATGGATTTACCATGTATCGACCTCTTTAATTGTTTTTTTCGTTTTTGAAGAGAAACGTGTTTTTCAAAAAAACTTCAAATTTCACCCCCTTTGTTCAAATTTAAAAAAACAAACAAAAATTGAATATCAATTCAAACTCTAACATTTGAAACAATTTTTTTTTTAAAAAAAATTATATTTGTATATATGTATATACATATATACATATATACATATACATTTTTTTTAAATAAATTTCCTCCCTCCCCCCCCTTCCGTCTTCACTTGACCTCCTCCTCTTTGTCTCTCTCTCTCTGGTCTTGTTTTTGCTT